>CM029363.1:18795066-18871380 GCA_017140985.1 Hormaphis cornu | reverse complement strand
CGGCCGACGGAAAATGACGAGTTCTTTACAACGGATTGTTAAAAAAATTAATTCGAGTCAACGTTTATCGGAATTTAGAAAAGAAACTCAGTTTTTCAGCCACGCGAAAAATTAATACTCGGCTAAGGACGTCACAAATCATCAGATTTAATAACGTTTCCCGTTGTTCGTATCGGAGGAGATATTTAAAAAAAAAAAAACAGAAACGACGTGCTCACAGAATTCGCAACTAAAAACAGAAAGAGAGTTTTATATTGATAAACTTCATTTTGGTAGGTATTGTACGTTGTATTATGGTTAGTTGTTTATTCGATAATCCAAAATGTTTTAACCATATTTACGCCGATGGTTGTTATAGAAACAAAAAAAAAAAACACTCGTTTTTGAATATTATAATTACGATTATTGTTGAGGTTTTAACTGACGAATACGATACAACCGAAACAACAGTTTACAAATACCGACATTTCTATTCGTTTCAAGAACCCAAAACCCCCCGGCTCTTGTGTGTGCAATAACTCTTGTAACAAAATGTTTTTTACCTAACCCGAGTGAATATCGTTTCAAGTTGTTTTACTTTTAAACAGAATATTTTCGCCACATAATAATACGGTCGATCGTAATGGTTTACTAAAAAAAAAAAAAATAAAGGACACATACATTAGTATTCAATTTAAACGATTGTTTTAAAAAAAAATTATGAAAATATAATACATTACGCAATCGTATACTATGTTATAACTAAAGATTTGTACAGATTGTACGCGTAAAAATGCGTAAGTATTCCCTACACATTTGTGCGTACACAACGCTATTCAAAAACAAAGTCAAGCGGTGTTCAATTTCTTTAAATAATTTTTTTGAAAATCGTTTATCAGCGGCCGAATTCAGGTTGGTACCGAAACATGTACTATAAGTATAGCGTAAGCGTCAGTTGCGATACGCGGACCGGTAAAAAAATTAATTTTAAACTATGAAGCACTGTTTGTAGAAAAACGCGAGGAATCAAATCGTGTCGAAAAACTCGGAATGCGAACTAAAAAATACCCAATTTTTTATGATAATAAATCACGCGCCGCCGTACTTTTTGTCGCCGTCTATATGAATACACCGCAAAAATCGTATACATATTGAATAATAATAGGTACGTGCACTTTCTCACGGGTTTCCTTCTCGTAATTTGCTCCTCGCCGTCCATTGTTTTTGTACGTACACCGTGTACATTACGTACGTACGGAAACTGGGTCGTTGGAAAATAAAAAAAAACGGAAAATAATCCACACGAAAGAGAACAGACGACAAATGGTACGTCTTTAGGAATGGTAAAAGCGTCGTTTTAATTAAAAAAAAAAAACTGTTTTCCGTTATAAACTGCCGCAAACGTGACTATTTTCTTTTCAGTACCTACGTTTTGGTTTTCAAACGCCACTATAATAATATCACACTATGACCTCGGGGAGTACAGTGGTGGTCACCAGATCGGGTAAAGGGTTGAAAAATTAGAAAAAAAATGTTCTGTACATACATACATTTATCTGAATCGTAAATATTTTTCAAAACAAATTAATTACTGTTTCGTTCGTGAAGAAACTAAGATTCCCCACAAAGACGGATTATATATACCATTATTTTTCACGGGGAAAAAAGTATACAAATGTTATATACAGTTTATAAATAAATACAGCTGGACCTCGTATAAACGACGCACTAACGACGTCCGATAAAATATCGGATTCTTCGTGAAGTGAATTCGTTAAAAAGAATGACGTTTTTGTGATATTTTAATATGATGAGTGGCTTTTTTTTCCCCCGTAGGTCGGAAGATTAACTTCGATCGCTGCTGAACGCTATATTACCTAGTTTTATACAAAAAATAAAAAAAACGTTTTAATATCAAATAACGTACTGTTGCGAATGATATCGTACAACGCAGTATCGGAACAATACATTTTATAGCATAATAATAATTGCGTAATGATTTTTACGACAAATTTTTTTTATTTTTAAACGCTTTTTTCTCTAACTATTGTAGGCTAGAGGTACTTTTAGAATCGTGGTGAAGACGAATTTATAACATGTTTGAATTTCATCTACTTCTATAATACGTGTTTGACCTCTATAGAATGCATACGTTTTTCAAATTCAATAGCGGCCAATGACAAGTATAGCGGAAGTTAATAATGTCTTTAAAAAAACATAAAAGTTATTATATTACAATTAAAGTCTATAAACAGTGGACGAAAACCGATTAAAATGTAACATAATAGTAATATTATTGCAATTTTTTTTTTTCCCCGTGTAACCGCAAGGCCACAACACAGTTTGCTCGCAAGCGCGTGAATTGCCAGCCGCTATCGCCGTGTTATGACGTACAAAAAAAAAAAAAATACGTTGGAAACGATTTTAATTAAAATTTGGAATATATAAATAAGTATTGTTAACAAACTAAAATGCGCATTTTTAAACTTCTCTAACTAGTAGAGGTGTTTATAGGAAATTGTTTCTCGACCACGTTAAAAAATTATACGTACACAACACACACATAATATAGGATGTTGCTGGAGTATTAAAAGTTGTTATAAAAAACTCAGACCCCAGTGTACATGAAAAAATGTTGATTTTTCCTATTTTCAATCGTTTCTGTGACATTGCCGGAACATCCAGTATACGTACCTTGCAACTACATTTGCGAAAAATATAAATCAAACGACAATACTTATTGTATGGTAAAATATGCTTTCTGTTCGAACACATTCGTTTTCTGTGATAATTATAAAAAATACATATAAAAATTGGAAAACGACCGACAAAACGAGATCGTTGACCTGATCGCTCATCTATTTGTAGTCCCCTGCAAACAGTCGCGTATGCTCGAAACGAACGGTTAATTGTTTGTTTGCTACGCTTTTACGTTTGTTTAGAGGTTTTTTTTGGTGCCTATACACAATAGAACATACGGGTTTTTCGTCTCACTTTTTGTACAAACATTACCTCGCCCCATAACTTTTATTCGTCAAACTCGACGACGAAACGATCAAGTTTCAGTAAGTAAACAGATTTTTTTTTTCATCGTTTATATTTTTGTTCAAATATTTTTTTTAGGTGTCGTAACAATATCGAGTACGGTACGAGTGACGATAAAGATATAATAACGCTTGAAAACAATATAATATACAAAAATATTACTGCGAATAGGTATCATAAGACCAACTTGGTTACATATGAACGATTCGAAAACTTCATTAGATATGGTAGGTACGAGTATAAGGCAGAACAAAGTGGTTTTTTTTTTTTTTTCATCAAGTCAAGAGAAAACAAAAAAAACAATAGGAAAATTTAAAAAAATGTTAAAAGTCAATGACTGTTTTCTTTTAACCCCCTGCGTGCACAGGGTCTGAAAGGGTTAAATTTATGAAAATAAGCTGTATATGTCATTCGATTAAGAGTTAACGAAAAAAAAAAAATGTAACAACTCGAATGCCTGTTAAATTAAATTGTAATGCCCGGGTAAAAAAATATCACTCACGTTCATATTCACGTCGATTTTTAGAGACTTTTGATTTTTCGTTTATGTGTTCACACGATTACTGCAATAATTGAACTCGCTATCAATCGCGAATGATTTTCGAGAGTTTTTTTCGACCGTTTTCAAAACGTACGGAAACTATAACTGTTTTTTCACACGGCTGCACAAATCGTTGCGTACTTATTAAAACACTTAAAACCACTTAAATCGGTGGATTACGATCATTATTATTATATTATCACTGTCTATACCGTACACACGGCATCTCAGAGATGTATACGTTTGACGTCAGTCCGTCAAAATAATCGCGGATAACTTACTACGAGATGTTAGGAATTGGAAAAAATATATTTTCACTTGTTTGGTTTCAATTCGTTACCGCCCACGGTGTGTGACATTGAATTTGCGTCGTATTTGCGTCGTATTTGCTCGTTTAAATATAGTACAGTTATTGTAGTTATCCTGAAAGCGATATCCACAGCGTTTTAGGTCGAAAAACATCGAAGCCCTAAAGATTGACGGTTTCGTTGACACCGAAACTCATTTTTTCTCCCCTAAGATGCGTACAACGTCGAAGGCGACGTCGTCTTTTTACCGCAAACGTAAAACCCGTAGGACACAACGGTATTTATTTCATTGTAAATCATTGTAAATAACGTTACAAAACGTGTGCCTCCGAGTTAGGGAAAATATCGATGTTTCCGCAATATGTATTTTTAAAATTATTGTGTAAAACACGAACGGTACGTACTAAAAACGGATTCGAGATGAACGTCAAAACAATTTCGAGCGGTCGTTGAACTGAATTTCCAGTAAGGACGTAATAGATCCAGTAAACGGTACGTGTAATTACAAGAGACATACAGCAGTTATATACAATTTTTTACGCTTTGGTACCGCCAGCGCCATCTACCGGTAATACGATGACGGAAAACCGCGCGGACCGTATATTTTACGAGTTATGTTGGCGAGTTTTTGTCGGTTTACCAGTTTTTACTTTTCACTGGTACATTCAGTCTGTCTTGGTAATATATTGCTAAACACTCAACACCAGTGCAGGAATTGTAGTCGAAGTGTTCGAATACAATTTAGCAAACGGGTTAGCCCGAATCATGATTGATATTTTATAAAGTAGGATTTTTCAATTTTCAGGGTAGGTGGTAACTGTATACAGAGGAGAATGATATGATTTTTCAAAATGTCTTGTACGTGTAACGCTCATAGACACTTACCTCTGTTAAAATGTTTTTATGAAAATAATGATTCTGCAGAGCCGTGAGTGAGCCTCGTCGGCTAGTCTATTGCGGTCAATACAAAAAAGATTGTTAAACTCGACGTGATACGTCATACATTTATTGCATTCGTACGTCAAAAAACGAAAATTTTAAAAAAAAGTACCGTTTCGGGCCGATTCGAAGCGTTTTTTTGAGTAGACCAGGGCCAACTGTTGTGAAATTCTTCACTATATACACACTAAGAATTCAAAAGAAGTTCATGGGGGAACACCCAAAAAAAAACCCCCGGATACGCCATATTGTTCAATCCAATCTAGCACTCACCCCCAGTTCCAAAATTGCAGAGAAACAAATCGCACAAAGCCCATAAAACAATTTAAAGACGAACGTTCAAATTAATAAACTTCGGTTAAAGAATGTCGTGATCGTAAAATACGTTTTCTCGCTTCTCGTAGTAACCGCTAGCAGCAGTCTGCAAAGTGTTGATCATAACAATTTTATACAATCATTATAAATCGCTAACCGTCGTCTCGTCGCCATCGCATCATCATTATATCATCCGAATAATTTAATCGTACACGATAGTGATACGAACGTCGTTTATGGATTTCATGATCACTGCAGTATTTCGCAGTAAGTCTGTGCAACGAAAAATTTCCTACAGACTTGACACATATTACAATGCGTAAAACCTATTTTGAAAAAAAAAACACTATAAAAAGTACAGAGTAACTGAATGAAATGACAAAAAAAAAAAATTTACCATTTTTTTCGGGAGTCGGTGCCGTCCAAAATGAACTGCGGAAAGGCGTTTGCGAAGAACGGACAGATTTGGCATTCGGTTATAGAATAAAAGTCCCGAGAAATGCGATTTTTTCATCACGTTATGGTTACGCTCCGGGCACCGACGCAAAAACAATTTCGTTTTTTTTTCTTTCAATTAATCATTTTACCCTCTTTAACGCTTTTTTTTTTTTTAAGTCGATTTTATTTTTTTGTTTCATAGTTTTTAGAGAAACGATATTTTACTTTGCAACTCAAAATAGTTGCTTGTTATCGCGATTTTTCTGTAAAATTTTTTTTTGTTTTTATTAATAATTGTTTTTCGATAAGCGTACTGAATAAATTTCGATAAAATTTACACGGGATCACCTCTGAAAATGTATGACCTATCAAACGAGCAGATAGAATCATCAAAATCAGTTCGCAAAACGTATAGTTGGTGCCTACATAAAAAAAAATAGCACTGTGCACTTTAAATAACAACCGCGTGGACACCCGCAGAAAAAATTTCCTCTCGATGGAAAGAACTTAAATAGTATAGTCTCCACGTCGCCTGCACCCGTTTTTGTTTGTTATTCGAAGAGCACGGAAAATGACGTTCTACGATCATCTTTTATACGCGTCGGTAACCTTTCACTGTTTTTGTAATCTCATTAGCTCTGTTCAATGACGGTCGAAGAATTTTTTTATACATCAAAACGTCGATAAGTGCTGCAAACTTCGACACGTCGTTGTATCATGACTTTTAACGTTCGCGTGACGTACAGAATCATACCGAAACTATTCGTAACTACCGAACACACACACTGCGCCCATGTGTGTATTTAATTGTATTATTTTACGTTTTCCATTTGCACGACGCGTTTTTAATTAAACAAATCGTCGCGATTTAAGTTACGACTGCGAATTTTTCCATCACGAGCCCAGCGAACGCGTCTCGGCGCATCCGATACACCTTCAGCTTGGTGCTCGGTCCGTAACGCTCACGCGCGCCTATCGTTGAAACTTAACTTTGGAACGCGTTTATAAATATTTTTATAAAATTTTGCTTTTACCACTGCAGTCCGGCGCGATTCCACTGCGAGGAGAGAACGGCTGGATAAAAATATGACCAGAGCGGCGACCTATATATTCTAACGTGTTGTGTACGCATATAATACACACGTCTGTATCATTACCATATATAAACACACGTCGTTGTGTACAATTTACGGCACAAGAGAAAATGATTTTACGCGCGTATTGTTTTACTATAGCGCGAAAAATCGCCACGGGTCGTTCGCCGGTTTCTTCGACCTACGCGTATTTTACCGAGTTTACCGTGTACAATGCGCGTTTTTGACTACGGTGTTTTTTTTCCCCGCTTTCTTCGTTCGATCTTTTTTCCGCTAAAAACTTATACCAGTTCTCGACGACAACGTTATAGGTGCACCGGCTGTATACACTCGAGAACTAATGCGGCGAACGTTTTTGTCGCGTTTCGAAAAACTATATGGTTATAGTTATAGTTATAGTTATAGTTATAGTTATAAAAACTAACATGGTTAGCGAGTGCAGCCCATCGCGTTATAATAACACGCGATCACTGCGCGGCGAGTCGTTCGCCTCGGAAAACCTGTACAAAATAGTAAAGTTTAACTGCGTTAAACAGAGTGTTTTTCGTTCGTGACGATTGATTTTTTTGAATTTTTTCTTACGTCTTTACGCGTTTTCCGACCACTATTGGCCATTGTGTTGTTGTACCTTCGGAACCCCCCAAAACACAAACGATTACAGCGGACAATCGCGCGTGAGTACACATCGTTCTCGCTTCACGAGACTCTGCGCACGCGGTGAAAGCGCGTTTAAAACATACAGCCCACGGTTAGCAAAACGATCACCGATTTTTTCTCGCGACAGTAACCACCCGACGTTGGGTGTGGCGGCCAGGCGTGATCCCGGGGGAGGGCGGCGGGCTTGGGGGCCCCCTTTATTTCGGACGGGTCGTGTTTATCTATGTTACACGCTGCTGTTATAAAAATATCGAAAAAACGTAACTGTTTGGCCACTTCCTAGACTCTGAAACCACCTTATTGTACACCGAGGCGGTATAATTTTTTTGTCAAATTTGAGCGCTTCGGCAGGGTCTCAGCCCTCTGTCCGTCCCTCCCCAAAAAAAAAGTCGTATTCGAGGGGAGTGAAGAGAGCACCCCATCCCCGGATCGTGACAGTTTACGTCGAAGAATTGAAAATTCGACGAAAGGGACTTGCAGGGTAAAACATTCCACGCGAATGTATACGCGATCCCCATTGGATTCCGTACGAATCCGCCAAAACTAAGAATGGGCCGTAAAAAATTCACGTTCTAGAACAACTCATCCTAAAACAGGGTTTACCTCAACCCGTCCAAAACTTTTTACTCTACGCTTCGCTTACGTCACAAAAAAAAAAAAGGGTCCAGATACGTCCGTTATCGGACTGTCGGACTTTATTTTATGGATGGAGGGCCAAAAATGAGCGCGGACGAGCGACGGCCATGGTCTTAAACCACCTATTGTACCACCTCGTTTCAAACAAATTTGTGACGTATCCACGACCACGAAAATATAACCGAATAATCAAATTTTTCGGTATTAGCCTGCCTATTTTTTGACTCTAGTCGCACCAAATAAAAAACCTCCCAAAAACGATTGGTTATAATAATACGTATTTGTGCCAATGCCTCGGTACAAATGGCTCGAATTAATTTTTATAAATTATCCGTTACGTTTTTTAGAAGCCACAAATCTTGTACAGTACGACGTTATTCAATGTGACGAGATGGATAATAGTATAAAACATTATACAACTGTAGAAACTTCTCGCCACTAATCACTAATTACGAGGTAATAAGCACTAATAATAATATAATTACATCGTCTGTGCTCTGATTCGTACGATCAATGTCCTTAAAACAATTAAATTAAAGGAAAACGATTGATCGAACCGGTCGCTCTCGGTCGGGGCCGCCGGTGGGCAACCGTCCAGGGCGCGAGTCACGGCGGCGACTACAGGCGAGTCGCGGCCCGGGATTTATGAATAATAAATTACCGTAAATTTTGCCATTTTTACGCAAAAAATAAGTAAAAAAAAAACAAATTTTCGACCTCGCGGTGTCTTCCGGGTAACGCCGATAGGCCGGATACGATGAGTGAAATGTGGCCGCGACTCGAGTTTAGGGATCGCCGCAACTCGCCAACACCGGTGTCGGCGTCCGCGGGGCCGAGTGAGTCTGCGATGTCGGTAATAATCACTATCAAAATGCACATACATTTTGTTTTTTCGTCGTCACCAAAGCTCGGTAAATTTCTCTAAATGAGCTCCGGTGTGAAAAAGAAAACCACTATAATACAATAGGTGTATTACCTGTTTCGTACACGGACGTATGCTAACTACCCCAGAATCTGGTGCGACGTTCGGATGCCAGAGTCTGTTATAATTTTTGTCCATATACGTGTGTTCACAGACGAATCGCGAGAAAATAATAACAGTTTTGACAGTTTTTACACGAAAACGAACGAAAAAAAAGAACCCCAGCTCGCGCACCGTTTCGACCCGCGGCGCACTGCAGCTGACGACCGACCGCGACTCCGGTTCGAAACACACTGCCGCGGTACGCGCCGTAACGAAATTGTCCAGCGCCCCTTGTCCGCCGCCGCCGGTTGGTGCGGACCTTGAACCGTACGAACCGGTTAGGCGGCGGTGGTGCACAATGCCGCCGCCGCCACTCTTGCGCGATGGTCCCGAACCCGTTTCGTCTCCAGCGGCGGCGGCGGCGGCGCGTTCCTGGCCGACGGGAAATCGTGGGAGGGAATCTTCTCCGATTGTGTGTAACGCGATACAATAGTATTATTGTCGTCGTTTACAATACATACGATACGATATAAAGAATTATTATAATATAACGCGTACTGCCGGTGTTATTTGATTCATTGTTTTGAACTTTAAAAAAAATACCCGGTGTCGATAGATTTAGAAAACCGACAGCGTTAAATAGTGCCCTGTTCGACTGAAAAGCACAAAACAATAGCTTCTTAGTACGTGTATCTGTACGAAATCAATTATCATTATAAGTAAACCGTGTAAAAAAAAAAACGTGTACTTTTGCCAAATGCGCTACCCGGGGGGGGGGTCCCCGGGTCCGGCACCCCCCTCCCCCTCTCCGTGACCTGTGAAAATTAGTGTTTATTATTTTGTTAAGCGTGTTCAATTACGGGCTGAGCATGAATGTCGCCAAAAACAACAACAGACTACTACACGTTTCTCGACATTATTTATGGTTTCTTCATTTGCCATAAAGAAAATTCATGTATATCGTCTGATAATTATTATCGTTTACCACCTGCATACTTGCGTCTATGTACTGCTGGCTTATAAGTAGCCGTCCCGACCCTGCAGTGTTGCCCGTGTAACGTATTAAGTACTATTACTATTTTTGATTGATTTAATTCGTATAGTAATCCACTTTTTCATTTAACATACTGCCTCTGTTTTTACCTTCTCCCCATATTCTTAACCCATTAGAATGAGTGCTGAAATTTCGGCAAATGCGGTACGAGACTTTTAATTGTTTGTATTGCGGCGTGTGTAAGTCGAATTCCAAAAAAAAAAAATCCTACCAATTTTTTTCATTTTTACCTCCATATTTTGACACTTTTTACCAGCCCCGAAAAACCCTTTCTTGTGTATCTACATGATAACACAAAACCAAATTTCATACAGATACGCATAGCTTCAGCAGTGGCCTAACCTACCGGCTAGACCATTTTTTTCTGTTTTTATCGCTTTCGACGCCCAAACAGTTTTTAAAGTTGGTTAATTTGTTCTTATGTCTACTGTTCATTACGATCGAACTGCAAACGCACTTACAAAAATTCGAGTTTTTTCTATGCACTCGCATTCGAATTTAAAGCGATTTTATACGGATTTTACTCGCTTATTAGAATTTTATGCGAATGTTTTAGTATAACTTCAACGCGTAGCAAGAACGTTTCGGCCGTTCTGGTCGTTTCAAAATAATTATCATTGTATTTCTAGAAGATTTTATATGGCATATTATATTTATGATATTGTACTGTAACGACGTACTAAGGACTTCCTATAGTACGCCCAAAATCGGAGAATATAAGAATAAAAACCTCGCTGTATTATATGCTAATTTTTGACGTTTTGTTAGCAGCTCGTTTGTTTTCAACTGAAAATGTTGTTCGTATTAATATATTGTTTTGTGATTTACGCCCGTACAGCCGGTACCGTACACTTTTTATAAACAAACGGTTACGTATTGTTATCGAAATCAAAAACGTATTTAGCAAAACAATATTATAACTAACGATCGAAAACATTTTCTAGTGCAGCCGCATTCGGGAACGTACGGTTTCGATTTGTTACAAACATACGAATTCATATCGTTTTTGTAACGTTTTATTTTTCGTTTTCGACACACGCACGAACACTTATCAATATAACTTGCAGATGGTTCGTTCTGGTTTTTTGTGTACACGTTATAATAACATACCATATACGTCATGTACACATTTATTTTATAATGACATGACGACGACTTTTTACTGGCGATACTGCAGTTTTGTTCCGTCAAAGACCGTCTCGCGAGTTCAATATCCTCGAGGATATCGACCAGAAGGTCGTCAATATACCATAGCTGCAGCGATTGCCCATAATGTATCGTCGTTATTATAATATTAGGTATACGACCCCAACGCCGTCGACGCTCAAAAAAGTACGAAACACAATTTAATATTACGTATTTGTGTTTACAATCGAAATACGTCTATTACCTTCAATATCTGCTAGCCGGGCCAATGATTATTATTGCGTATCGTTGTTATTATCAAATATTTTTTTTTTTGTTTTTGCCGTTTGCGGCTAAAAACCGCCTACACTAAACCGCGACTTTTACATATTATTATAGCCTAACGCGAATCGATATTAATTGAACGATATCGGAAACTAAAAGTAATCCTTTAGATTTTGTGATACATCATATAGCCTTCTGTATGTGCAGTGTATATACATATTACCAATATTATTCGATTTTATACATTTTGTCGAGCCTTATTACGTTGTGTGGTATCTTGTGAGTTGTTGTGCATACCAAGTTAGAGCTGGTTAGTGAAAACAGCGATAAGTCAAGTTAGTTCAATTGGATTGTCTTTAGTTAAAAGTTTACAACGAAAAGTGTTAAGTTAAAAGTTGAGGTAGAAAAAGAAATTAATTTAACCAAGTTAAAAAATAGTTAGTCGTCTGTTATTTTGCTAAAATATTCACAAGTTATAAAACCTATAGTATAGTGTACAATAGTATTTTCAACTTACATAAAACAATTGGGAAAAAATGGATGATCGAGAAAAAAAAAATCGATAACGTATCGTTTTCATTGTTAGTTCCGCTTGACAACAAAAAAAAAAAATTAAAATAAACATAGGTAACTTTGCGACAATACGATATTATTAACTATAAAAAGTTGAATTGATGCAACACAATTTTCAACTGAATAAGTTCATAAGTTGAGAACAAAAATAATTAACTTTTTAACCATAGATAATGTCACCTGCCGTGTTCTGAAAAACGAGTGACGTACAGACGATCATTTCGCTGAGCCCCGTTTTTGAATTTTGGGTCAATGAAAATGATTTGTTTGAATTTGTTCGACTAATTTCGAAATTTGTTCGACACTCCTTCTCCAGGTTTTAACAGCTTTTCTTCGAGGGGACCGTAGAAACGTTTCCCCAGC
Organism: Hormaphis cornu; assembly: GCA_017140985.1. Taxonomy (NCBI): domain Eukaryota; kingdom Metazoa; phylum Arthropoda; class Insecta; order Hemiptera; family Hormaphididae; genus Hormaphis; species Hormaphis cornu. Next base: position 18,859,064 of record CM029363.1, on the reverse strand, counting down.
CCCCCAAACTGTAGAAATACCGAAAATAAACACTTTTTTTTTGTATTAATACGTAGAGTCTAATTTGTTTGACCATTTTTGAAATGTGTTTGCCGCCCCTACATCAGCGGTAGCAACTTTTCCCCCGGGGGGGCTGTAGAAACAGCCGGTGTAGGAGTGTCAAACAAATTCAAACAAATTAGGCTCTATGTGCTTGCAAGAAAAAGTTTTCGTTTTTCGCGTTTCCACAGTTTGGAGGAGGGCTGGGCAAACGTTTCTACGTTGAAAAAAAGTTGTTAAAACCTGGAGAAGGAGTGTCAAACAAATTTTGAAATCAGTCAAACAGATTATTTTCATTTTCAATGATCCGAAATTCAAAAAGGCCAGCGAAACGTACATCGACAGTCGGATGGTTATTTTTCATTAGAACATCAAAAAAAGTTACCCGTGACGTTGCGTTTTGAGGGTTTTTTATAAAATGAAATTCAATCGCGCTTCCGTTTAAAAAAAAGAATCGTATAAAATTCCGATACGGCAGCGTCCTCGTACGACGGTGTCATGACATTCTTTTATAGATACGTGTTACTGCATGCACGTAACAGCCGTTTTGAAAAGAAGCTATACGGCAAAAAAGAAAAACGTCAATTTTATACGTAACATATTGTCAATCTATCTCTAGCGAGTCGAAATGATTCTTATTGTTTTTTTTTATAATGTAATAATTGCAGTTTATTGTCGAACGCGTGTTACTGTATTTTCGTGTTTGTTCATTAATATTTTTCACCTCGTCTGACCGTGATCGCGTCGATTGTCTTTTTATTGTCACGGACGTGCGTTCGCGGTCGTCACATTATACGAATAAAATGATATCGTAAATATTATACACACTTTATTGTTTATCAATTACGTCCTATACGTCTTTATTATAGTAAACAATGCACTAAGGATGTACGAACACAATATTTTTGTGCACAACTTTCGTCTCGCTACGATTTGCTGACGATCCACACGCGCGACTATTTTTTTTTAACGAAATTTTTACCATTTGTTCGTCTTATAACGGAAATATCACGAAAATTATACGTCGTCGTGTTCGTTTCGCGCTCGGTAGGCTGTGGTGGAGACTCGACGAGGTGAAAACGGCTGGTCTTTTTTGATTACGGTTATTTTTTAGGACTGGAAATTTGTTTATTGACTCGTAATTTTTTCTCTCTGCTCTCGTACCGTAAACTGTTTACTCGTTATTCGATTATTTTAGTGACGAACAATAATAAAAGAAGCTGTACAATCGTTGTGAAACTTGTTTGGATCGATTGACGCCGCGAGGAGACCTTGCACGGTAAATCTGAAGTTCCGTCGTGGACGATGCGTTAGACGTGGACCTCTTTCATCATGACCCCTCGGGGAACAGTCCATAAAAACGTATTCTTTAAAAAACATTAGAGTACGCTCAAAATTCTTTTCAGAGATTTAATTTTTACAATCGTATATACTGCATACTTCGTGGTTTTTACGATTAGATTCGAGAGATTCTTAAGATAGGTATTTTACTCGTTTTTTATTCGAAATCGACGACCGTTTTAGGTGATGATCGTATTTTAATGTATTCATGCAATTCAAGTGCCACACAATCCCAGCCCCTATTGCTGTCGTCCCGAACGGACGGGGCGAGTTTTGGCGTGCTCTTCAGGACCGCGTCGTAATCGAACGGTTTCAAAATTGGTCAGCAGATGTCGCGCTAAGTAAAAAAAGATGAAATTATTATTATTTTTCGTCCACCGCGAAAACGTTGTATTATTTAGAGCGATTATATATATTTAACGCGTTGATGGAGCAGAAAAAAAAAAAAAGATCAGCGAAGAATCCGATAAAAACGGTCGAGTTCGTTTTGACTTTTGACAATTGACGTGTCAATTAAATTGGAAAAAAAATTTTCAAAAAATCAACTTGACCTCGACGTGATTTGAACACGCAACCTTCTGATCTGGAGTCAGACGCGCTACCGTTGCGCCACGAGGTCTTCTCAAACACCGTGCTAAAACCACATTATTTAAACAAAACTGTACAGAATGACAATATTCACTATGATAATTATTTAAAATATAAGATAATTTTACAGTGTGTTTTTCCCATCTTCTATAAACGTATACTGATAAATCGATTCCCGTCGGGTAATAATTCTCCTGTTTACACAATTATTTAGCCCATATGGCATTATATATATATATAAAAATAGGTGAAATATTTTATACTTTTTACGCAACAACAGCTATTATAGTGACGACTATCTAATGAATGATGGAAGAAAAAATTACTTGAACACTATGGTGAAATTCTATGATTATTCGAAAAACACAATATCCGAATTAATGATTAATATTTTGGTATTCTTTAAAAATTTCGGATATTAATTAAGAAAAAAAAAAAATAATAATGAATGTAAAAAAGGCCGGAACACTCTAAGTCCTTTTGACCTCCTCTTCGATAAAGTAGCGGCTTTGGGTGGTTTGGAAGTTTTGGCTAAAACGTATTATTTAATATTTGAAAGATAAATATTATCTAAATCATTAAAAAAAAAAACGATACCGAGTGAGCTCAGTTATCCAGTTAGTATACGTCCTGATACATACCAATTTTAACGAAAACCATACTCTAAAAACTCCGTAGTAAAGTCGTATAAAGAATTTTATTTTAAACAACGTGTGAAAACTATTTGGACCGTTTTTTTAAAAAGTAATTACAATTTTACAGTATCAATTGCATAACGTATCATTTCATTGTATTATAATCAAAGTAACAGTTTTTCAAACGCTTCCAGAATCTGGTGAGCGGATTTTTTTGATGTTTTGTTATTTGGATAGAAAATCGTGTTTTACGTAAAGCTGTTAATTTTAAAATCTTAAATAATAAATTTGTACGAAGTCTTATCCAAGATCCAAGTCAAAAGTATTACAAGTTTTCGACAATTTTCCAACTTTAAACGACTAAATAAACGAATTGTGATAATGGAAATTTTTTAGCTATCTTATGTATTTACACGTTGCCAACCTTGTATTAAAGTTTCAAAACATTTTGTGGAAAATTGCATTTTTTTATCGAACAAAAACTACAAAAAAAAAAAAATGGAAATTTTCAAGAATTCCAAAGTTCTATAGGTACTTAGCTCAAAATCTTTCGAAATCGCTCGAAACTCTGTGTGTGTCATACCCGATTCGACATAACATTTTCAGCTAGTTCCGAACACTATTTGGAAGTTATGGCCAAAAAACGCGGCATCTAAGTCCAATTACAACAAACTGGCCGTAATTCTTAACGTTTTCCCACGAATTTCGCATCCTTTTTTTTTTATTGTAACTTTTTCAATTTTGAACCCTCGGATTCGAGACCCCTCGAAGTCCACCACCGCCAGGCATAGAACGACTTTAAAAATCGTACCGTCGTTACTACCCTAAAAGTGTTGTTCACAGAAAAAAAAAAATAAAATTTAAGACTGAATGCAAGAGTGCCAGGGAGACTGGCCCGAAAACAAAAAAAACGTATCGAAACGCTACGCAATAATTGCAGGTAGGTGACAATAATAGAGCGGGGTCGATCGATCGTCGCGGACCCGCAAGACGATCGTATGCTACCTAGGCCAAATTTTTTTTTTTCTTTTTATGATTAATATTTTTTATCGCGATTCGTACTCTCGTACATGTATAAATATCGTTAGAAACTCAGGACGCACTCGACGACACTTCAGTCTAAAATCTAAATTTAATCGAACGCGATTGTACGGGTCGGCCGATCGCGCGCGCGGAGCTGCACAGATGCACAGTGCCCGTCCTGAACACTCGTCGTCACGCCGCCATCTCAACACCGTCGTCGTCGTCGTCGTAAAAACGATATTGAGCGTAATCGTGCCGAAATTTTTTGAGAAAAAATAACAATAACGTTTTCTCGCGAAAAAATTCGTTTCGTTTTTCCGATTTCATTTTTTTCCGACAATTATTATTAGTATTAGTATACAACACTACACCGCGATGAACATCGACAACGTGCTCGTTTCGTTGGGCATGGGCCGTTACCAGTACGCGAGATGCGCCCTGTTCGGTCTGATGCTGTTGTACTCGAACGTGTCGCCGGTCCTGTACGTCTTCACCGCCGGCGACCTGAACTACAGGTGGGTCCGGGAAAAATCGGACGGGGGAAAACGAAAAAAAAATGGAGAAAAAACGGTGCGACCGCGGTGCAGCTGGCCAGGTCCGGAAGTTGTGGTTCATGTCGCTCAATTTTCGCCGTGAAATTCACGATTTCTGAAGAAGAAAAAAAAAAGGGCGAATTTCCGAAAAATCCGACTGTAATAGACGGAGCGTACCCGGAAAACAAGCGAAACAAACTTTGCGGTTTTCACGAATTAACAACAAAACGTCAAAAGTCCCCCCTGTCCACTGCCGCCGGGTGGTGGTGCTTTAGTATTACTGCCATACGGGGGCGCCGTTCGCGGTGCACGGCGTCTTTTTGGGGGGACCCTATTTTGTGTTGACTTTTGGAAATCGCGGACGATTTGGATAAATTCACTATAGCGAATACACCCACTTTTGGGTTATCTTTTTCCGTGCAGAAAAAATTGCAACGCGCTATAATAAAGATAATAAAACAACACATTTATTCTTCGTATTTGTTACAAAGCGTCTCATATTTCGTAAACAAAATTCGAAGTGAATTTTTTCGTGCAAAGTGCAGGCACAAAGGTTCGTGTTAGGGTATAAAAGCCGACAACGCCGGAGGGTTTTTTATAATTTTCGAACGCATCGTGTAAAATATATTTCGAGCACGTATTTTAATAGCTACTTTTAGTGGCCCGGTGAAAAATTGGCCTGCGTCGATCACGTCCGCGCCCCTATTTTATGTTTAATATTTGTATTTAATTAAAAAAAAATTTATATCCCCAGGGTACGCGATAGTACGTTAAATGTGCGCGAATCGAAGACGCTAACTGCTTTTAAGAGGTGTACGTAAGCGGTATAAATTCGATTTTATATAATTTTTTGTTATATTATTTTATATAATTTTAGATTTTTCGAACTATCGAGGTATTTGAAATTTACAAAAAAAAAAAAAAAACACGTTGCGTAGTTAACGACGTCGACCTATTGAGGTAGTAATTTTAATTTCGCTCTCGAAGGTTTCCGAAAACCAACGAGAAAAAATAATATTCAGTATATTATATTGTTACACAGTATATATTATTATTTTGTGGTGATCGGAAAAAAGAGAAAAATTAAAAGGAATTACTTACGACCCTGATGTACGTCTTACTGGGCCGTTAAATTTGACATAACACACACCCTTGTAAAATTAAAAAACAACTAAAACGAGCAAAACATTATTTCCATAACTACAATTGTTATTGAAAATATTTCGATGAAAATTTCCGCAGTTATATATATATTTTAACTTTTTTTTCACCGAAATCTCTAAAATATTTTTACGCGTTCCGATTACGAGGAATTGACTTTTTGAGCAAACCTGCGGCGTACCTAAAATCGATGATTTTTCGGTTGTTTTAGACGGAAAAAAATATGCGCCTTCTGCAAGGTGCTCGTGTTCCGGTTTTTAAATTAAATTAATCAAATATACTCCTTGCGAATGCGTTTTTTGATAATATAGCACGTATCGAATAAAAGAGAGAAAAAAACGATTTTTAAAATGTACCAATATAATGGCGTTCTTCCCACTATAAAGACGAGTTCACTTTTACAAACGTTACTACGTTATAGTTGTATCATAATATTAATAAGGCCATCATATTATAATATATTCATATCGCTTTCAGTTGCACAACACTATATAATATTCATACATCAAAGACGAATCAAAAAACACAATTTAATAAAACATGTGAGATTTTTCAAAACACTATATTATAACAAATATTTGTTATTATCGTATTATAGAAAACGAACTGCAGTGTTCGTACTCTGTATGCCTATAAAAATATGATAATAATAAAAATTGTAAACACGTTCAAAGGTAGAAAACTTTTTTAAAATATTCCAACAGAAAGACAATATTATAATAGGCTTGCGATGGATAGTATATTATATTATAATTATTTTATACAACAAAAATATTCGATATTTTCCGAATCTCTTTTTCTTCGTTATATTATGCGATAACGTTTTTTACGTGAATCCATATCACGATAAATTTTACGATTTTAGTTCGCGTTTAGAATAATAATAATAATAATAATATGCAATAACGCTAATTATTACGCATAATTAACTTTGATGCGATTCAAACGTAATCGAATTTACGGTAGAATTTACGTTAAATAACTCGACGAATTAAATAACGATTATTTTAGCGTTTTCTCCGAAACATTTGATACGTCTACATTTTATACTCGTATTACCGAACGATTCTGGTTAGAAATTTAGGTTTTAACCGCCAGACAAATGACGGCAATTCCGTTGAAATCGGTCACTCGTTTGAAGTTGCGGTGTTTCGATTAAAATAGTATTTATACAACTTATAAGACGTAGTAATAAAAATAATTATTCTCAAACCTCGTTTAGTGTTTGAAAAAACGAAGCAAACAGAACGTTTTCCGTTTAACTTTGTTAATATTTAACACCAAACAAATATGTATATAACAATATGGTAAATATTAAGATCGCGCATTCTTTGTTTCTATAATACATGTCAATACAATACAAATCTTTTTAATTACGAATAAGCCGAAAGGTATCTTAATACTTGACGTACTATATTAAATGTTTAAGTAAATATTACAATATTCTAAATGTAAAATATTTAAAAAGATTACAATATATTACAATCGGTTTCAGTAAAAACTCTTATTATATTGTGTTATTTGCTCAGCAAACTGTCAGTTCAAAATTATGATAATATAAACCGTTATGGTTTATTTATTTGAATGATAACATTTTAAACACCGCACGAATAATAATTATTATCATAACGATTTTAAGTTGATAAAATGTACAAAAAAAATGAACTAAATTATAATTTTAACATATTATTGTCAACTCGAAGTTTGGAAACACAGCAGCTGATCAGCTTGCTGTACACATACGAAAAAATCAATTAACTTCAATCAGAACCTCGCCTTATCGGTCTTGGTTTCGATAAGTTATTATGAACGTGGCCGGTAAATTTTTTCAAAATCTTCGCTGATTTTAGGCATTTTAAAAAATTATTAAATAATATCGGATCGAATATAATTGTACATTTTTATAATGTATACATTTATACAGCTCTAAGCGGAAGGTTGAATTAAAAGACGTCGAGTAAAATATATATTTTTTTATTATACTTAAACTTGAGCGCTTGTTCTGATAAAATAGACACTTTTATCCAACTATTATTTGTCTAAGATTATCACCGTCTGGCACATATAGCAGTAGGCTACACATACTTGTGTCGTGGCAGAGCGGTAAAGGAGGTGGAAAGGAAACAGTAAGCAGAAATTCGTCAGAAACTACTATATAACTATCGCCCGATTGTTGAAATAATTGAGTGTAATTTTTTTTAGGTTTCTCGTTTAATCGTATTTCTTTTATGTCGATTAACTCTGGTAACTCTTGTTTTGTAATAGTAACACGCTAAACACTATACTTATCAGTTATGAGTAAATATTGGACGTTTTACATATTGTAAAACGGCCGTTTTTCATGGTTTCGTGCAAATCGTCGTATACTGTTGTACATGTTTACGATTCCAAAACTAAATTTCAATCATTGAACTAAAGAAAAATTCCAGTTTTATTATCCAGTTTTAACAGAGCAACGAGTGTAAACTTTAACTGCGTAATTTTGTGTTTTATACGCACGAGGTTTGATATAAATATAATAATCATGATATTATGCGTATAGAGATAATTGAAAAATTATTTATGTAAATTAGCGTTGCGAAAAAAGTCTTCGTTGCGTCGATTTTTAAATATTTTAAAATAATTTTTTTTTTCTTCTAACTGAAGTGAAACCGTCTTTTATACGGCTGTACCGAGTTACGGTTTTTTTTCTTTGCACACGTACCTAGTAAAATTTAATACATATTATTAATACGTTGAATTATGAGAAAAACAAATTGAGTTTAGGTTTTAACGTACATAAATCAACAAAACGAATTATATTTTAAAGCGTAAACGCGTGCGATATAGTTATTTAAGACAAATTTAAATTATTGAAACTGTATAAGACCGTGTAAACTATATTATATTTTACATTATATCGCAATAATACGAGACACAAAACACTGGCGAGATGAAAAGTTGCCTGTCCTGTTAAAATAATACAGCTAATTGTTCAAAAATATGTTGTAGTATATTTATTATACATGTGTGTGCAGTTTATGCTTCGTTTGTTTTAATCAATTGCCCGTAAATTGAAATAGCCAAATAATATCAGACGACCTACGAGCTATGAGCTATAACCAAACGTCTGCACCTCGGGTTGCAAAACACTTGTACAAAAAGTTTTTGTGATAAGTATTTCAATATATTTACAAAAAAAATGAAAAAAATACTTTTTTTTATCAAAATAGCCAAATAATATCGTACGACCTATGATACTTAACCTAAACGTCTTTCGCAACCATGGGTAAAAAACGTATCTATGTATAAAACGTATATGTGATGGTGAGAATTTCAATATAATTACAAAAAAAAAAAAAATATAAATACTTTTTGATTAACCTTTTCAGACTTTTATTAAAAGGTAAAAAAAAAAAGATTTCTATTCGTTTTTCGCTAATGCATCATGACGTCTCGTCCCAATGTAATTAATCCTCTGTATACGACGATAGAACTAATTCATCGGTATAATACGATAGGTAGTTTTCACGTCATAATTATAATTTCTCTGTGAAACATCCTTTCGCGTTGTTGTTTTAAAAAACTATACCATATATTTTGTTTGTTATTATAAAAATCGGAAAATCTCGATATTCAATAATAACTATTATAGATATCACAAAAAGCTAATATTTTAGTCAAAGATCAAGTTCAACAATTGACGATATTTTTTTGATGCTTCACGGATGTTTTTACGTTTTATGATAGTAAAAAACTCAAACAAAAATGTTACGATACCTCAAAAGACAGGTTAGATAATCGATTCGATATGGTGCTTCATTTGAAAGGTTTTTTTTTTTTTTTGAATTTTGATTGTTTTCGGAGTTGTGAGCCAAAAACAAAAACGGCAAAATTTTCGAAATCGCTCCGTTCGAAATTTATACACGTTAGGTTCGCCGCTGAAATTTTTAATCGGTTTTCCTAATTTTTATGGCAGTTATTATAAGACTTTGAAACTTTCGAACTTTACGCAGTTATCGTTCCGTAAAACGTCTTTAGTCTCGAAGCTTTTATACGATACGAAAAAAGATAGTTTTACGCGCGCGGTCGTCGACAAAAAGTTTAGTAAACTATCGGTTCACACAATTTTGGTTGATTTCGCGTTGTTATTTTGTCGTTGAACCGCTGCCGTCATTCCGGGCTACGGCTTATGCGGGGCGGACGCGGACGCAATTAATTACGGGGAACGTGTTTTTCACACGTCGATTCGGATTTTTTTCGATCAAAATAAAGATCGGACCGAAATTTTTACACGAAAGATACGCATATGAGTTTTTATCGTTAAATTCGTTCGCGCCGGAACGTCCTCGTGCTGGACGACCGCGAGCTCGCTCAGAATCGTATCTTCTAGGGCGACGGTTTGCATTCAGACAACGCATAACGAAATGCGTTGTTGTTTAAACCAACAAAACTTCCAAGCCGGTGACCAGCTGCGGCATAGTGATTCCGGTATTTTTTTCGTTTTTCGTTTTTAAAACGCCGGTCAAAACGACCGGAACTTATTTCTGCGCAGGTGCGAGGTGCCGGAATGCGATCCGCCGAACCCGGCGGACAGGGCGTACGAACCGGACTGGCTGCGGTTCACCACTCCGTATCGGCGCGACACCGGACTGCCCCGGTCGTGCAAGCGGTACGCGGCGAGGGCTAGTCCGGTCGACGGCGGCGCGCGGTGCTCGCCCGACCGATTCGACCGGAACGTGACGGAAGTGTGTCGAAACCGTTGGGTGTTCGAGGAGCGCGAGAACACGATCGGCACCGAGGTACACACATCAGCAAATATGTTGTTATTTGTTCGCTTTGTACAGCTGTAGACACTGTTGTTGTTCGCCAAAACAAAATAACGTCTTCGCAAAATTCTCGGAATGGATCAGAGGAACTCTGCGGTGACGCTGCAGGAAGAGACCGCCGGGACGATGCGAGTGGCGAGGAGAGGACGTAACGGAAGAGAGCTTTAAGCGTGTTGTTACAGAGGGATATATACACATACAATATGTTATCGTCGTACGGATGTGAAACGCAAGAGAAAAGAGTGAAGAAATAAAAGATAAAAGAGATAAAAGAGTGAAGAGTTCGGATGTAACGGATAGGTGGATCCGGGCGTCTTATGCGACATCCCGCAATCGTTTGGCGAAAGTGGGCGAAACGGGTGGTTGTCCAAGTATACCGGTGCTTTGAGACTCGATAACGTTACGAAATTTGAATCGGAGAAGCGAAAAAAAATTTTCTGCCTTCGGGAACTTTTTTTTAGTCATTTTCCCAACGACTTGCTGGTCTAGTTGGTTTCGATTCTCCGAAGCGTTAAGACAGTTTGTGATTTTTTCCGACACAGTTTAATCTCATGTGCGAAGAGAACAAATGGAAGCTGTCCATTGTCGGATCGATCAATAATCTCGGCCAGTTCGTCGGCATACCGCTGTCGGGGATCATCGCCGATAAGTGAGTGCCAACGTTTGTTAAAATTGGATGAAAAACTCGTCAAGGGTACGCTTGAAATATGCGACGAAAGGGTGGTGCTTTTTTTTTTTAACGATCGTTATAAACGGTAAATTATGGAGAAAAAAACTCGAGGTGGAACACTTTTGCGCAGGTTCGGCCGAAAGTTCGCCATGATCTTTTGCGCCGTCACGTCGGCCGCGCTGTGCATAGTCCAGTCGTTTTCCTACAGTTACCCGATGTTCCTGATTTTGGAACTGCTCTCGTCGACCGTGTCCGGCGGAATATACACGGTCACCTTTGTCTTGGGTACGTTCGACAAACAATGACAATTACGATAGTATTTAATTACGGTTATGATTTAAAAAAAAATCGAAAATAACATTGATCGTTCAAAAACTTTGTAGCGATGGAGATGGTGTTGCCCGAACAGCGGGTACTGTACTATTCGATCCTGGAATGTTTCTATCCCGTGGGCGCCATGTTCGTCGCGCTCGTCGCCAGCCAGGCGAAAGACTGGAAAACGCTTTTGCAGATATCCAACGCGCCGGGGCTGCTGTTCTTGTCGTATTTTTGGTTCGTGCAGTCCATATAACGTACATTCGTGTCGTGTGATAACGTCTTCGGGGCTTAGAAATCAATGGTTAGATGTTGATTTTGAAAAAAAACGCGCGAAAGTCGTTTTAATTTTTGCGGTCTATACGTAAACATTATACAGTACGAATTCGTTTACGTACAACTATGGAATTTTTTTACTCCGTAATAATACCAATAGTTTAACGCTGTTCGTCCACGAGCCTCCGCGCGAATGCGTTCAGTATGGGTCCCGCGATGTTACGAGTACTACGAGTACTCTCGAGTAACAATCACTAAAAAAATGCAGTAAAATCTGGGGATGGATCCATGCGTGTTTGTAGCATGGACATACATAAACCTATGGAACGCTTTTTCGTATGAAATCGAGTCGCCAAAATAAACGTAGTGGATGAAAAATGGTTTAATCTAAACAGTGAGATCTGCGCAGGTTTATAACATGTCCATGGTCAGTACAGGTAAATCATAGATATTACGGATAAAAGAATTAGATTATATACAAAAAAAACGTACTCTCGGTAAGTACGTATCTTTCGCGTTTTTATACGTGTTGTCATAACTTTTGGCCCGTTTTTAGCCCAGGTCCCGTGGAACGTTTTCCCGTCCGATTTTGACGCCGCTCGATTCGTATTGCATACACACAAGTATTTTGCGCCCTTATTGTTGTTGCAGGCTGATGGAAGAATCGATAAGATGGTTGGAAATTCAGGGCAAACACGACAGGGTGATCGGCACGTTAAAAAAAATAGCGAATGCCAATAAGAAATCGATACCGGCCGGTTGCGATGCGAGCGCGCAAGTCGAAGTAAGACATTAAGCTCGAGTTATTAAGTATAAAACGATATACCTACACGTTTCACAACATTGTTCGCGTAAAGACGATAGGAAAAAACAAAAAATTTGTCGACAGTGTTAATCCTGTTAGGTTTTAAAACGGCTGAAACGCATTTTTTTTTTATTTTTTTTTTTTTTTTAAGACCACGAACTACGACACCGAAAGCGAGGCGAACTATATTGACATACTGAAGGACGTCGTGCGATCGCCGACGTTGTTCTGGAGATTGATCAAATGTTCGTTTGTATGGTATGATTTCTGCAATACTGTAATATATACACAACTTACCGATTCAATAATAATATTGAATTATATTCGTGTGTAAACAGTGCTCTCGGTACTTGTAAAACGTGTATTGTTTAGAACGTCGCTATATGCGTGGCACTGATTGCTGTTATATTATAATACGTGTAAAAAAAAAAAAACCACTTATAATATTATATCTTCGTATCGAACAAGTGGCGTCGACGTAACACTGACTAATCATTGCAGTTGCTACTTACCCGTATGCCAATGTACGAATATTCCGCGGGTGTATATTTTTAGTGCGCACTAAAAGGAAAAATCAGTAGAAGAAAAAAGATAAAGCGCACTGAAGTGCGGGTTTTTATAAATTACAGTCTTACATAGGTAGTAATTTGAATCGATAAGCGTAAAAACTTAACGGATTTCACAACGAATTGGAAATAATCAAAAGTCACGGATAAAATACAAACGTCAAACACGAATGAGCTGTCGGAGCGCTGCCCGAAAAACGGGACGGGAGAATCGCAGTGCTCGAACCTTTGGGGGGACGGAGTACCCCGTAATTTTCACAATATATTTGTACCTTCGAATTTACTTGTCTCGGTTCACACGATCGCCATTTGTTTTGTCGAAAGCGCTGGAAAATCGTCCGTTTTTTCTCATCGCAAACATTTTCAATTCTGAACCCTGTTCGAATTTGAGACCGCTGTTCGTACAGACCTTTGGGAAAATTAAACTAACCGACTTTACAGACCGGAGCGTTTTCACCGCGTACACCGTGTCGGGTTGTGCACAGAAAAACAAAAAGGGATAAAATGTCGTTGTAAAAACGACAATGTGCCCCCGAATAAAAAAAAAACCGCAAACAAACGGGTCCGACAGCGCGGTTTTAGTGAATTTCGTCCGTTTTGTCGACCACGCAGGATAGCGCTGACGCTCGTCTACTACGGGCTGACGATAAACGCGACGGACATCGCGGGCGACAAGTACCTGAACTTCACGCTGGTCTCGTTCGTCGAGATCCCGTCGTGCCTGTTGACCTATCTGACAGCGGAAGGCATGTCCAGAAAAACGTCGCTGTCCAGCATGTTCGTGTTGAGCGGCGCCACGTGCGTCGTGTACAATTGGATGCCGAAAGGTGAGTGCGAACTTTTTTTTAATTTACAAGTTGACAAACAAAAAAAACGACTCAAAATAAAAAGATATGATAGTTCGTATTTTTAATTCGCATGGCCGTATGGATACTATTCAACTAAATATAAGTTGAATTTTTTTGAATTCTACGTGTTAACTTTAAGTAAAACGGTGTTAATTAAATTTTTTTTTGTTAGAGCAAGGAGAAAATTGAAAAAAAAAAAAATTACGAACAAAACGCGAATTAAAAAATATGTACTTTATTCGAAGAAAACTTTTTTTCGTTGGTTGAATTTTAGTTTAATGGATTTCAAAAATGAAAACAATTGACTTTTAAGTTGGCAAGTATAAAAACTTGCCCGGCCTTGATTATTTCTTCACAGCAAAGAATTTTTTTGCGTTTTTCCTTTTGCGATTTTCTTCTTAGTAAAACTTTTTTTTTTTTTTTTTTTCTATAAAAACTCACGATTAGGTTAAAAGTTGAAGGGAAAAAAATTCATTTAGCGTAATAATCGATAGCAGAACTCGTAATATTAAACAACGGCGGTATTCTACATAATCGGTCTCGAATGCGTTTTAAAATTTTTTAAATATTTAAGAATTTCATCTGTGTCCAAGGCGAAATAGGTACGCCCACCTACTATTATTATGGATCGGAAATCACCCGAATTTCGAAAGTTTTCGTTTTATATTATCATTCGATTTTTGAAATATTGATTATTTATTTTCTCCTTTTTAGGAGACTTCGGTAAAAAGCATATTTTTAAAAATATTTTTTTTACTTACCTACGTTTTTTAACTCTTAACGAGTTAGTGATGCCTTTGATGTTGGTTCCGATTTTCCAAACAGATATGTTTTTGACGAAACTGGCGTTGTTCATGGTCAGCAAACTCGGCATATCCGTCGCGTTCACCATCATCTACATGCTGACCGCGGAGATATTTCCCACCCAAATGCGGGCCACGCTGCTGGCCATCTGTTCCATGATCGGTCGCATCGGGTCCATGTTGGCGCCGCAGACTACGCTGCTGGTACGTTTCTTGTTTTTTTTTCTTAAAATTAACGTTCCTGGTCGGAATATTTTTGTACCATGTACTGCTGCAGTACGAATCAAATTTTTTTAATCTGTCCTATAATCCAGTCGTAGACATTGAGCTATAATGAACAAAATAAAATATACTCCGTCCAAATTTCTCTCGCCGAAAACAAACGTTTAGAACCCATATTCCAAAATATGTACTTAAAGAGTAAAATGTGTCTGATCCAATTGATGTTCCCTAGATATTAATCGCGAAAATTCTTTTTAACAGCATTAAAAAATGATTCAGCTACTGGTCCAAAGGCCGATTTTTCCGTTTGATACGTATTTATTTTTTAATAGCGTACGATAACGCTCCGCTAACTGGATTAATTCCTAGCTTTATAGTGCACATTCAAGAATCAATTTTTGTCGAATTCAATATTATAAGACGATGTTTTTTAAATTTTTTTTTTTTCAGAACAAACATAGTCACACCATCAGTATAATATCGACACTAATACTATTCTGACTAAACACGAACTCTGGATATTTTTCTTGCCCTTTATTATAATAATTTCTTTGTGCAGGTAATTTACAAAAAAAAAAAAAAAAGTCATTTTTTGAACGTTCGTTTGAACTCTCGAATAAAACGATAACTGTCATTGTCACATATTGTCACGTACCTATTAAAACCGTCAAACTTTTATGTTTACACACATACTCAGTTCCAGCGAGTTCTGTTTAATGCAGGGTCGTAGTCTATTAAGTTTTCGTACCCGCTGTTAATTCTGATCAGGGGTGAAAATTAAAAATAATTTCTACATTATAAATTTTATCTTAAATTTTACTTTATAAGTAGGTAGGCAACTAAATGAAAATTAAACTGTTTAGACTCAATTTTTCGGCGAGTACGTGACCATGCTCGTGTTCGGCTTGTCCGCGTTTGCGGCCGCGGCCATCACCATGACATTACCGGAGAGCAAAAACGTCAAATTGCCCGACACCATCGACGAGGCGGAAAAGGTAGGAATCTCGCGGCTCTTGACGGACCACATCGAAGTCGCATCTTAAAACGTTTATTTTTCATTTAATTTTTGTACTTCGAATGCGGGATTGGAGACCTCGATGTCGTTTCGCTGCAGTCTATCATCACGACACGGGATCATAGAAATTTACAAACGTTTCCTTTTGCCAATCCTATTTACCGGAATCGATCCAACTGTATTATTATAATGCAGTATATATGGATTCTGAAATCTGCAGATTACTGAATTCGCCATGGAGCATCTGCTTTTTTCGAATTTTTCGTCTTTAAAAATCATTAATCAAATCGGTTTTCTTCTCGGATTCGGTTCGTATGGATGCATAGAAAATCAGCCGCTTTCGAGTGGATTTCGTGCGACAAATTCCAATCAGTTTACAGTATCCTTATCGCGTCATCAGACAAATCGGCAGTGGCCAACTGACAGTTTTAAGCTTGGGGTGCAAACTGCAATTTTAAAGTATCAAAGACATAATGAACCAACCGTATACCGCAAATACATACCAAAAACCTGTAAATCGGGGGTCCAAAACACAAAAAAAACTCGTTAACTTATATTTTCTTGTTGAATTTTAACTTAATGAGTCGACGTGTGAATTTTAAGTTATAATCTGTAATACCTGAAGGTTTTTTTTTTTTTAATTATTATTTAGAAGACAATATTATCTGAATAGAAAATACGAAAAACGAGTGTTTGAAACAAAGAAAATGTCATACTAGGTACAAAAATATTGGTTTTATTTTTTCAAGAAGAGAATTTTTTTTTTTCTCGTTAAATTATAATTTGATTAATTTACAAAATAAAAAATGTTATCTTTAAACTATTTTGTTCTTTCAATTAACTTAACTAACTATTAACGAGTTTAAGAAAGTTGTTAAATGAAAATGATTGGCAATTCTGAGTTTTAAATTCCGATGATTCGTGTGTGACCGACGGAAAAAAACAATTCTAAGTCTCCAATCCACTAAATTATAGAAACTTAAAAATTTTGCTGGCGTTCCGCTCAATTATATTCGTGCTATTTTAATTATACTTGGCAAATTATCGCTTCTAAAGTGTATATTTTCTGAAACACGTCGTATAAAACCAAAACGATTGTTATTAATAATATTAAAACCTGGTGTCAATTGTTAAATATACATTTTACACATTGACATGTCAACACTGAGTATTTATAATATAATGAAATAAATACTTATAATTAAAATAATTAAACAATTTTTTTTACCGTACTTACCGTTATACAAATATTACATAATAAATATGTTTTTTATTACTGAAACTGTCTTTTTTGTTACCACCAGATTTGTTTTATAAATTGCATCATGCACATACCAATATATTACTTCATAATGTGCTAGTGTGTAAGAAACGTTAGTTTGAACGCTTCAAAAAATAAATATGAAAATTTACCCAACATTGAACCGACACAATGGCTTATATGGGTAAGTTATAGACGCATTTAATTAGTTATTTAACAATACTGTAAGAGAAGCGACGACCAAAAGATGACAATATTAACATCCAAAACATAGACATGGAATTATTTTCACGTGATAGCTGGTAGTCCGCCTTCGGTCTTTTTTTGGACATATTTTGTGATTATATACTAGAAAGGTGAACGTTTTTTTGAAGGTCTCAAAAGAATTTCAATCGACGTTTTGCACGATTTTGTCTTGTATTTTTACCACGAGATAATTAGTTTTATTTTGATAATATTGGCGTTTGATTGAAAAAAAAGGCGAAATTAGATATCGAGATTAAAGTTTTTTTTTTTTGTGAAAGTAGTTAACATTTGAAACTGATAACACGTTTTCGTAAACCTGACCGACTCTAATTTTTGGGTAAATCGATATTTTTTGTGAAAAAAAAAAAATAGCAAGACCGTTATAGCCTTTTTTTTACTAAGCAAAAAAAAATTTTAATTGATATTTTGCTTTTGTATTTTTTAAAATATTGTATTATACTTTCGTATTACTTAACTAATAATTTACTTTTATAAAAATTGACCAAAACAAAAAATGAATTATTGATTTTGAAAATTTCAAAGCGCACTATTTTGGACGCCTAGACGTTTGTTATTGTAACTGTTATCAGGTCAACAAACCCGATCGGCTCTCGTAGTCTAGTATAGTAAGTTGATAAGTGGAAACAGAAGAATAAAAATTTTTTAATCACGTAGCATTTTTTTACGGAAAAGTAAATTACCGCATAAACAATATCCAACATTGTTTCCTATGTGTAAACAAAGAAGACCTTATTGGGATTTAAACCTATACTTTTCAGATCACGTTTATTGTAATCGATTATATTTCGAACGATAAGAATTTTTTTGCACAAAAAATTCTATATACGTAATCAAAAGTTCAAAAGGTTGAAAGAATTTTTTGAAACTGTGCTGTTAATGGTTTTGGATTTTTATATTTTTCGTTGGTTTTTATAGTGAACTAATACAAATTAAAAATGAAAATTTGAAACGCACGGTACAAAGAAGTCTTTATTTCTTTGTTTTAATAATTTTTTTTTTTTTTTTGGTACATCTATACGATCTAGCAAGGGAAAATAATAGAAAATATCCAAGGAAGACCCGTGCGTGACGTTAGCGATAAATAGTAACTATGTAATATAACATTAAAAAGAAGTATCCCATAATTTTATTTTTGCGAAATTGGTTTGATTGACCCTAAAAAATATTTAAAAAATTTTCGTTTTTTTTTTAGACAGTTTAAAATAGATGTTTTGCATTTTAAATTCTTACACACTAGTTTCGATGTTGTGGTTAGAAGTCCGTAACTTAAAATATATAATCTATACTGTAAATTATAATACGCACTGTCATTGGTCGATTTTTTTAAATTAATTTTCTTTTTTTAAGTTATTAATGTTTGAAATTGACTGCGTTGTTGAAAATTTAGTTTCATGATTATTTTTGTTTAATGATCGAAATTACAAAAAAAAAAAAAAAAAATTCAGCCTAAGTATACAGGTTTATTTTTGAAGGAACTAAGATGTTCTACAAAGATAGCCTACTGCTATAGAAATCAGAGTACTTATGAAACGCGTTCTGGTGGAATTCGATAGTAACTCGCTGGAGTATAAATTAACCAAAAATGCTGACATTATTATGATTTGATTCTTTCCGTCCCGAAAACAGTTAGAATAAGTACCTAAAGGGAAGTTTTGTATAAAACACCAATTTTCTTAGAATTTGGCGTTTGCAACGAAAAAGTTTTGTGCGATTCCCAATTCCGTATTGAAAAAGATGACGGGTACAAAAATAGTTTTTTGCGAATTTTCGGAAATCGTCGAGACCTGCAGCTAGGATTTTCGGAAGAGTGAGGGGGGCATCGAAAATATACTTTTTGTAATTTTATGCTATGGTGATTTTTATACTTTTGTACAAAAAACAACATTTATTTTTTTCCATACTGTCTATATAGTATATGTGTACACCTACTACATTTTTAAACCTCGATTTCGAAGAAAAATCAAGGTTCCTTCATA
Organism: Hormaphis cornu; assembly: GCA_017140985.1. NCBI lineage: Eukaryota > Metazoa > Arthropoda > Insecta > Hemiptera > Hormaphididae > Hormaphis > Hormaphis cornu. The sequence goes on along the minus strand of CM029363.1, from coordinate 18,839,912 downwards.
AATGCTTAAAATAGATTTCAATGATGAAATCTTTTTTTTAAAATATTCAACGTCCTATCTCTATTTTTGAAATACTCAAAATCTGGTAGATCTCTATTTTATCGATCATAAGTAAAATATGTGTGAACGTTTCAAGTTTTTTCATCTTGTGTACGTTTAGAATGTTACGACAAGTCTTAAAAATTAATTTTAGTGCGAATTTCGTCAGGTTTTGGGTACATCAAAAAACGTTTCAAATAAAGTATAAAACTTTTTTGCGGTTTATCCCGTAAAAAATTGAAGACACTACGCGTAAAAACGATTCAATATTTCGAGCGTTTTTTTTTTGGGAAAACGGTCTAAACGTTTTGGGTTCTCCGGACACAAAAACGAACTCGAAAATTTCCCAAAAAGTTACAGTCCACTACTACTCTGAGAACTTTTCAGTGCTACACATTTTTCGATCGGACCATCTGCCCCGGCAGAGTGTTTGCGGAAAAACCATACGTGTACATTCGTCGCCACGCTCGGAATCCAAAGAGCACACGTGACTCGTTATTTTTTTTATTTTTTCCAGTCGATTCGGTCGACCTTGACCAACACGCCCGGTCGGTCGGATCGCCGGCACGTGCCCGCCCAGTTTGAGACGAGTTTACGGTAACGTCGCCTGCAGCAGCGACGTGTTCCGGCCAACCGAGACGGCGGCGGCGACGCAATACAATTTCGTCGGTCACACGTCGCGCACAGTTTTCCGTTTCTTTTTCGTTCCTCCCCAAACTGTCTGTGTGTCGAAACGCGATGATTGTCGAAAGCCATAAAATACAGTTATTTCAAAGTGGACTTATCATGGATGTATACACACTTTTGTACGTGTGCGATTAATAAAAAAACATTTCTGTTAAGATTTCGGGGGTGGGAGCCCCTAAAACCTCCTCTCGTACAAGCGCCGTGAAGCCATAGTCCAGGTACACGTCGTCGTGTAATACGCACATACTTCAGTTTCATAGAATTCATAGGAAACAAACATAACAAACAGTCGCGAATTCCAGACTGGCACACGATCAAATATTTGGTTTTATTATCTCGGACGAAGAGGAGGAGGAATGTTTGAGTCTCGCTGGTTTTTGTTTTTTTTATTTAAAACTCTCGTGTCCTACACTGCGGCGGATCGTAAAAATATGATCATCGTTCTACGCCTCGGAACTCTTCTTGTACCTGTTTACTTGTCCGCCGCCGCCGCCGCCGCCGCGTTCCCCTTCCATTCCTTTCAATTCACACGAACGTTGTTATATTCGTGTAAACGATGGAAATAACACGTCGAAAACACGACGGCGGCGGAGCGCGAACACTCGTCGGCGAGCCGTCACGCCGCGATTATCCGTCGACTAAAAAAAAATATAGTTATTACCGCGGATTATTCGTTTTTTTTCCGGTAATTTTTTAGCTCAACTAATTATTTTTCACGCAAATTTTTTTTTCGACAATTCGATATGGACATCGACAACGCGCTCGTTTCGTTGGGCATGGGCCGTTACCAGCTCGCGAGATGCGCCCTGTTCGGCCTGGTGCTGTTCTACTCGAACGTTTCGCCGGTCCTGTACGTTTTCACCGCCGGCGACCAAAAGTACAGGTAAGCGCGAAAAATCGCCCGTCCGAAAGAGTTTTGAAGGGAAAACGTTTTTTTTTTTTAATCGGTTATTTCAATGCGGAGAAAAAAGAAAGACACTTTTATCCTGTCGCACAAACGGCGATCAGATCGTTGATTTTGGTTGAAACATTTTTATGCTTTCCTGTACCGTGTAGGGATTTTAATTTTGAAAACGTGTTACGTTTAAAATCGAATTCGTGAGACCAACCGTCGCGCAGACTGCACGGTTCTCACTCAGGAAAAAAAAAAACAAGTAAAAAAAACACACAAAATGTCGAAGCATTTAAAAACTCCTTACCCACACGAAACTACGCGATGAGAGCGATGCCTAGAACACCTATCGACTATGATATTTATGATTATTTACGATAGACTATTCGACTATTTATGATAGACAGCTGTATAATTTCTTCAGCTTTGTCGTTATTTAATTTTCCGATTGTACGACGCTTTTCCCAAAATAAGATTTCCCAGAGCAATTACAATCATTCCCGAGAAATTCCAATGACCAAAATTTTGTTTTGCAACGTGTCCCTAGAAACTTTTTTATAATGAAAGTTATTTTTAAAATAATATTTGCATGAATCATCGTTTAATGTCAATGTTTATAATGGGTATTTGAAAAACGACGAAAATTTTAGGATACAAAATTTTTTAGTTAATTTTCGATTGCATTTCTAGCAGCATTTTGTTTTATACTTTGTTTGATTATTTTCTTTTTTTTTTTTTTAGTCATTGTAGTTTAAGTACCTTATTATAAATTATCATCAAGATTAAAACTATTAAAATTTTTCACACACAATTGATACGACGAATTAAAATTGAGAATTATCGTAATAATTTATGCAAGAATAATAGTAATGTGTGTACTAGAATTTGTCGAGTTTTTGGCGATTTAAATAAGTTGGGAAAAATTTTTCGCGAATTGAAATTTATTGGGGAAAAAAATTTCAACTCTGGTCGATTTTTAATGCCATTTTAAAAAGGAACGTATAAATATACGTTTTTAGATTTTAATAATTATTGTATTTTTTTTTTTTAAAGTACAATTTATAGGTTTTTTAAGTAGAAAAAAACGATTTTCGTTTTAACAATAGCGTAAACGAATTAATTATTGAAAAATCTATAATGCGATATCGGTTCTTACATTTTGATCTAAAAGCCATGGAAAAGTACACTCATTTTAGCATTGTAAAAAGTGTTTAACTTTTTTCTATAGGTAATCTCGAAATTCGGTATTATTGACGCTTAAATCGTATAGATACGTTTCAGAAAAAAGTAATTGTAAGTAAAGTTCAAAAAATTTGAACGATGTTGTAATAATTATTTTAATCGAAAATTCTAAGTAAAATAACTAACTTATAAGTACAGTTTTATGCCTATGGCAAGCTAGTATTAAAAAATGCCGAATTCAAATCTGTTCACAAAATACAAATTAATTTAAATCTTTTTGATTTTTTTAGCTCGATTGGTTTCGTCTATTTTAGATATTTAATAGAACTTGGTTATGTGATTTTGAGATTTATAAGTGTTGTATAAGTCCGAAGAAAATACGGAAAAAAGTAAACGTTGTTTGTTGTGGACAGTAAATACCATGACATAAAATTGCAAAGTGGCCAAACTATTAGAGCGATTTTTCGAGAGAATCGAGGAATAACACAAAACTCGGGAGTCGTTTCGACGAAACAATATGTTAATTAAGCTGCCTAAATATTACTCCTTTATAATGATCGGTTATACGTATAATCACAAAATGTTACACGAAAACGCTAAATAAAAACTCGGCTCTTCATACACCTTTCTGCATGAAACTGTTTCGGAAAAATAAATACGGTGCACAATTTTGTGGTCATAATGGTGTGAAAACGTACTGAAAACAAATGTTGACGTTGACGTTAAAAAAGCCTCGATTTTATTATATTGATTAACGAAACAACGCCGCCATTCGATATACTGTGCCGAATTTGGACTTGATTTTATCATAAAACGATATACTTTTTGTGTTATTGTTATGGCTTAGGCCGAATACGGCAAAACTAACGGCACGTAATTTATTTCTGTTGCGTGTTTTCGCCATAAAGTTTACTTTAATTTTTTATGATCTCCAGTGTTAAACACGCGGTCGTAAAGTGAAAAATAACAACTTTTTGATAGAAGACTGTGAAAATTTGAAAAGTTTTCGGAAATATGCATACTGTTACACTCGCCTTAAACGCTCGTTATAATAATCGTTTTTAACAAACGTTGAAAAATTGTAATTTTCGCAACACTTCATTTTCAGGCTAGACAATTTTTACCATATTTTATTGACACTTTGTAAAAAAAAAAATCTCGACTCGATTCATATTCGCATTGACGACCCAGATTGGTTTTAAATTTGTACAATGACTTGCTGGACGCGCGTTAAAACTGAATTTTATTTTTTTGTAAAACGCGTTAAATAATATTACGCGGTGACGCGCGAGTCATCGTACAAATCTGAAAATGTTTAAAACAAATCGGTGGATCATGCGCGATTTTCGGCATGTGGTTAGAGTTTGTGTTCGAATTTCAAGTAAAAAAAAAAAATCCAAAACCATTTACGAATGAAAAACCTCGAAATCGTTTAAAATTCTCAACACTCGACGACGATTGTTTCACGGAACCGTGGGGGAAATAACGCGCGGTAATTGACGAAATCCCTTTTCGAAAAACGACCCCGCCAAAGTGCCGTCTCGATTCGCTAAAAGAAGAGGTACGTATCGTACGTGGAAATCGGCCCTTTCTCGTAGAAATTTCGTCAACGGCATGAAAAAAACATCCTCGTAAAACCGCTATAAAATATGATTTCCTCGCTTTTGAACACGAACCGCGACTAAGAAAATCCGTACGCGCGCGATAATATGATAAAATTAATGTTTTTTGCGTGGACGCGTGCGCAGGTGCGAGGTGCCGGCGTGCGACCCCCCGGACCCGGCGGACCGCGTGTACGAGCCGGACTGGCTGCGGTTCACGACGCCTTACAGGAGCGATGCGGGAGTGCCTCGGTCGTGCGAGCGATACGCCGCGGTGGCCGCCGCCGTCAACGGTACGCGGTGTGCGCCCGACGGGTTCGACGACGGGAACGCGACCGAACGGTGTCTAGACGGTTGGGTGTTCGAAAGCCGCGAGAACACGATCGGGACGGAGGTGCGTACCCGCTCTGCGGTATATAACGTGGCGATTTTCTCGTTTCATCTCTGGTGGCGGCCGGGACGCTTGCCGTCCCGAGTTCATTTGGAGAGAGAGATATTGTAAAACAACGTTAAGAAGACACCGATGGTTTTCTTTACGTATATTTATAATTGCGTCTTAGCTGTCGGTCCGGAAAAACGGACGGAGATCTATTCTCCCCTTTCGGTCTCTCCGGCCACTGGACGACCCCGCGGCGTCGTCCGGCTCGGTGACCGCTCGCTTCTTCCTCACTCCGCGGCCATCCGGAATTTTTTTCGCGCGAGCGTTGCGTATAATCGCTGGGTCGGACACGCCCGAGCACGCCGATAATATTATACGCCATCGAATCAAGCACACCACCGAGCGTCTCTCGAGCGGAGTGGATGTTGCGAGGCCGTTTTAACAGAACGGATAAAACCACTAACTATGGCGACTGCGAAATGTCGATGTGAAGGAAATAACGAATTTATCGGAGGCTCCCGCAGACGAAATCGCGGACCAGATATTATGGCGTCCGACAGGCGTACAAAATAACTTTTCGCCGCTAACATTATGGTAACCGAGAAACAGAAGGATATGAACCGACGGTGAGAAAAGTATGTTTTGACATTCCCCGAAGACCGCAAATAAACTGCGGCTCAGGCATAATATACATATCTCCGAAGCCTTAAGCCGGTTCACAGTTATTCGATTTGGTCGAAAGCGAGCGGACACTTTTCTCCGTCGCTCAAAAATCATATCGTACCGTACGATGCGGTGTAACGCGCGTTATTTTTCGACGGTGTTTTCGGTGCTTATCGAACGCACAAAAAACGTATCACGGTCACGTTTATTTCACGCGAATAATAATTGTTCTCGTGCGAAACGAAAAGACGAATTGTCGAGAGACAATTTTTTTTTTTCATGTACGTCTCGAGAATAAAATTTAACCGTTTTTCCGGAATCGTACAACGTATACGTGACATTAACTAACTCTTAACGATGGAAGGATATGACGATTTTTGTGATTTTTATTTTTCCGTGCTTATTATACAGTTTAATCTCATGTGCGAAGAAAACAAATGGAAGCTTTCGATTGTCGGATCGATCAATAATCTCGGACAGTTCATCGGCATACCGATGTCGGGTTTCGTCGCTGACAAGTGAGTGCAAATGTACAACTGCGGCCGTTATCCTTGCGCGATTTTACACTTCACGTATAACTCACTTAAATCTGTTTTATTGCCATAATAATTATTGATAACGCGTTCCTCGTTTTACTCCTTAGAGTCAACGTGTAGAAAAAAGGCGAAAACAAAATAAAATTAATTTGAACGTGGAAAACGACGTTTAAAAAAAAAAAAAACCCACAGAATCCCACCCCTGTTTGTTGTTCTTCTTTTTCTTCTCTTCTGTCCGTCCGTCTCCTAAGCATTTGGAGGTCAACCGACCTTGTCCTAGACCTCCACTATCGATCTTGTCACGCATCTCCTGTACAAACGTCGTACAAAACACGGTATCTTTTTCTGGTTTCTCCCTTTCTTTCTTTCGTCGTCAAACACTGCTTCCGTTTCCACAGATCATATCCGAACCATCCAAGTCAAAGTACCCACTAATCTCATTCTACACGGTGTGCGCAGGTTCGGGCGAAAGTTCGCCATGATCTTTGGCGCGGTCACGTCGGCCGCGCTGTGTATCGTTCAGTCGTTCTCCTACAGTTATCCCATGTTCCTGATCCTGGAACTGCTGTCGTCGACCGTGCACGGAGGCATCTATACGGTCACGTTCGTCTTGGGTACACGCAGCGCAGTCAGAACGTAAGACCGAATTGCGATAATTCTGAATGGTATTTGAAAACTTTGTAGCGATGGAGATGGTGTTGCCCGAACGGCGGGTGCTGTACTACTCGGTCCTGGAGTGTTTCTATCCCGTCGGCGCCATATTCGTCACTCTGATAGCCAGTCAAGCGAAAGACTGGAGAACGCTGTTGTGGATATCCAACATACCGGGGCTGCTGGTCCTGTCGTACTTTTGGTTCGTATCTAGATAAACCGTGATCGATGACGAGTCGGCTGCAACTCTAACTATAGATAATATACCTACACGATAAGTTCGGTCCTGCCGAATCGAAGGGAGTGCCCATGATCATTCTTGCAAAATATTTTAAAGTGCCCTCTCGCATCTCCCTCGTGATCTGATGTATTATAATATTATGAGGTTAGAGAGGGGTAGAAAAAAAAACGACAAACACAAGTGCACTACCTCAAAACCCTCTTCTGTATTGGAGAGAGAATGACTAATGATCGATCTTCTCTTCCCCGATCGATTTCACACTTTCTGGTTTATTCAATAAACACTTGGCCTATCCATTCTTCGTTATAAATGTTACGTTAGGTTAGGCTTATAACCCGTAACCTTAAAAAAAACATACGTAGAAGACTTTTTCCGAAGCTCACATGACGTGTGCGAGAGAGAGACGAGTTCCGGTGTTGTCATAAACATTTTAAGCTCATTTACACCGCCATATGCATGATACCGCAGGTATCATAATTTATATTATTTTTTACAAAAATGATCGCCAAGAGCCAGAGACATGGTATAAAAATTACGGGCTTACCACTTTTCACCGAACGAATATTGTAAGGGTGCAATTTTTAGAATGCATTCTCTGAAATCGATACGTAGCAAATGGTTTTTTTTAAAATAATTCTGATTATTCGACAAAGTAATTAAAGCAGTCTTTCTCTCTCGCGCACGCGTCTCGCTTTCGCACGGATCCGTATAGAAAACTGGCGTAACGAGCGGTCCACAGAATTTTACAATAAGTCCTAGTTATATTATACTACGATAGAAATTACTATCTTTGAAATTATCCTCGCTTACAGGTTGACGGAAGAATCGATCAAATGGTTGGTGACTCAGGGCAAACACGATAGGGCGATGGAAACGCTGAAAAAAATAGCGCGAATGAATAACAAACCGTTACCGGCCGATTGTAATGGTCCAGACACGCAAGTAGAGGTAAAAACCGATGAGTGCTCTATTATAATAATATAAAATACAGTCTTACAAATTCCGTTTTTGTAGTATGTACTTTTATATATTATGTAGATGACGAGTGATGAAGACCAATATTATATTAATATAACATAATGAATGAAAACTGGTACAATCGAACGGCAATCGTTTGGGAAAACGAAAATTTTTTTTCTCAGAATGTGTTGTTTTCACGATTTGATATTAGTAGTTGTTGAAGATCAATATCGCGTCTGAAATTTTATCAGTTCACATTTCCGTGTACGTTTTGATGTTAAAAATAATAAAAAAAAAATCTATTTTAAAAACTTTTACAATGTTAGGTATCTTTTGATCATTTATCCTGTGAGTTGTGGGTATAATAAATATTTAAAACCATTTCGACACGCGCTGGTTTGTTAGACACTGCAGAAGACACTTTCTACCGGGTCGCTTGTTTTTTGGGATTTTATGAAAACACGTTCTCTAACAATATTGAAGTCAAAACTTGTAAAATAATAGGCTGAATCTGTTAGAATCGACTTAGTAGAACGTAAAACAAGCGGACCTTTGCAGAGTAATATTTTAAGAAGAAAAAAAAATTGAAATTTTTATTCCGTGTCTGCTATTGCGGTAACTATAACGGTGCTGTGTATTGGTTGTCGGTGGATAGTATTGTTTTGATTTGTTCTGTAGAATGCCGGTAGATTAGATATGTCGGTCGATAATCTCCGTTGAACGATTATATTTTTTCTTTTTTCGACATTGTTGGTTACGGAAGGAATGAAATACATTCAAGTGTCTATTCTTTTTACAGGTCACGAATTACGATGGCGAAAGCAAAGCGAAGTATATTAGCATACTGAAGAACGTCGTTCGCTCGCAGACGCTACTCTGGAGACTGATGAAATGTTCGTTTATATGGTACGACTTGAATTGAAAAAACAACAGCAGCTATATATTGAACCTACTCGATACTTAGAGAATTATCTAAGAACACGGTGAATCATATCTAAAATTTGTGTGAAAAAATACCAAAACGCGAACTCACTTTTCAAAGTATGTATTAGATATCCGATTTTTTTTCTTTTCTAAACCTCTTCTGGGGCGTTATTTTCGCGGTTTTTCGATTTTTTAACGATACGTTTACAGTTTAATTGAAATTGAAGTTATAAAAAAATGACGATATTTTCAGATAAAACTGTACGGTACGCGGCCAGGACATGATTTTAAAATCGACAAAAACCCTTTAAGACATTATTATTGATCCACCCGAAAAAAAAATTTTCAAACACGTTCAGTGGTTGGGAAAATGAATTCTTCTAAATTACATTTTATCGGCGGTTTTGCGGGAGTTGTGGAAATACACCGCCGCCATAGGGTTTACCATAGGGTTTCGCCACCTAATTAGCGACGCGTTTTAACCCAAAAACTAATTTAATTTATTGTTACAATAAAAATGTCTCCAAACACAACAATATTTTAGAAAAAGTTAGATCGACCGCAGCGCCATCTATCGGCGTGTCCCAAAACCGACGTGCGTAGAAATTGCAAACTTTGCCCCTTGATAGAAATAGCCGCACTCGTTTCGCTACTCCGTAAATTTAAACCGGTTTATACTTTACACAGCAGCTATTTAAAAAAACACTAATATTTCTGACGAATACGTCGTAATAATAATGTTACGTTAAGACGATAAACCAACTAAACTGAACGTAATTCCGTAGGTAAATTTACAACAAACGAAACGGAACAAAACGCATTTCTATACATTAATATAATAACGATGTTATAATGTCATTATCGTTTATAAAAATAAAAAATTTTCCGATCGTAAATTCAGGATAGCGCTGACGCTCGTGTACTACGGGCTGTCGATCAACGCGACGGACATCGCGGGCGACAAGTACCTGAACTTCGCGCTGGTCTCGTTCGTCGAGATCCCGGCCTGCTTGTTGACCTGGATAATAGCGGAAAGGATGTCCAGAAAAACGTCGCTGGCCTGCATGTTCGTGTTTTGCGGCTCCAACTGCGTCGTGTACAACCTGGCGCCGAAAAGTGATTTCATACGACTCCGATATAATCGAAAACATTACATTATAATATTACAATATAGTGGAAAAATTCAGGAGAATCTGGAGCGAACCGGGCGCGTTTAGTTGTAGACAATTTCGTACAACTCGCATGAAAGACGATGTTTTTATTTCGAATTTTACAATAATTTGTATGTGACGATTGTCGATTCAACCCTGGAAGCTTTATCTTATACAGATATCGTTGAGTAAAAATTTGAAAAACGCCCTAACGATATTAGTACTTGCAAGTATTATGCTGGTTAAGAGAATACGTGGGACGTTTACAGGCATCGAACTTACTTAAAAACGAACATTTTCAAATTTCTCTCGTACAACATGTAACATCGCGTAAGGTTATGTGGTTGTCCGTTTGCCGGCCGAAACCGAACCGTTCGTTGCCACCGAAAAAGTGCACGGCCCCGATCGATAAACGCGTGGTTGTTATAATTCTGATTTCATACTATCTATTTTTACGCGCAGGATTAAAATTAAAGTATTGAAATACGTAGTTAAAAACATGCGATGTAAAAGTGTAATTGGCACTTTGGTGGATATTTGTTTTTAATTTTCGAGTTGTGACCGAAAAACCGAAACGTTTCCGGACCACGTTTTACGCCGAACGAATTGAAATTACGATTCGATTGCCACTGCGATCAGCTCACTGGTCTCGAGCAGAATCGTAACTTTCGCGAGCGATCCTCCCCGTTGCTTACAGATTTAACTAAAACTTCCTGCGAATCAGGATTCAAATCCTAGAATATTTACTCTTTTTATTTTTCCAAAAGTATACACATTAGCTTTTCCTTGTCCAGCCATGACACTCGGTCAAGTCGAATTGATTTTGTAAATCTCAACATACGCGCTAAACGAGCTGAACAATTTTTTAATTTTTTAACTCGAAACGTTTTTCGCAAATCAACCACGGACTCACGAAAGTTGTTTATTAAATTTTTCATCATTTGACAGATCTGATTTTGACGAAACTGGCGTTGTTCATGGTGAGCAAGCTCGCCATCGCCGTCGCGTTCACCATCACTTACATGCTGACCGCGGAGATATTTCCCACCCAAATGCGGGCCACGCTGCTGTCCATCTGTTCCATGATCGGTCGCATCGGGTCCATGTTGGCGCCGCAGACCACGCTGCTGGTAGGTGTGCGTACGATCCGTTTCTGATCGGTTTTTTTCTTTTTAAATGTTTTATCATAAATTATTTTATGGAAACATTTTGAACCCTTTGGTACAACTGCACGCGGTATCAATCATCTGTCTCGTTCTATTTAAGTATAGTAGACTGCAGCTAACGAACAAAGTAATGTCGAATAAAATATAATTTTAAGTATACACACGAAAAGTCGGAAACGAAGTCGATAATGTGTTGACGAGTTCCTTTAATTTCGTTCAATTTTGAGAAACAAAACGATTTTTTTTTTTTTATGTTGACTTATTTGAATAGGTGGGTAAATAATTTTTAACTATAGATTTACACGTTTTTCAATTTTTATCTAGATTCTAGAACAATTTTATTTGGTCGGCATTTGCTGTTTGTATTGTCGATCACATAAACCGCAGCGGCACGGATAAAAAATTACTCCATATATAGGTACTTACTACGGTAAAAGTTCATTTATTGTAATTCATCACGAAAGAAAATTTTTTATCCTTTTGATTTAGTAGTTAAATATTTTTAGTCGTTTTCTTCGTGTACGTATCGTGCATACTTTTATTTTCAACTATAAAATGTCACATGTATTGCAGAGTGTCGGTGACACACGTTAAGCAAACGACAATCCCTACAAACGTTACAAACTTCGATGGATATTCTTCATTAATTTGTTTAAACAAATTTTAATTTATAATTAATCTCAATACGAGCCTGTCCTCTGCTAGGGACGTTGTAATATAATATGTTTTGGAGGTCAAAGATTCTTCATGGTAGGAGTCTAGAACACATTAAAATTTACCACGAAACAATGTTTTTTTCTTTTTTCCCCCGAGGACCGCAAAATGTTCCTTTCATAAACAATATCTACCGTTTATCGCCCCGCCCGCATCGTCGAGTTGTATCGATCAGTTTCGCGATTAGGAACGCGATACTACAACAAAAGAATATTACAATTTCTGTATTATCTCAATACGCTAGTTGTCAATTATTATTAAGTATATAAAAAGAAACATTTTTTTTAGACTCAATTTTTCGGCCAGTACGTGACCATGCTGGTGTTCGGCGCGACAGCGTTTTTGGCCGCTACCGTCACCATGACCTTGCCGGAGAGCAAAAACGTTAAACTGCCCGACACCATCGACGAAGCGGAAAACGTCGGGAGCATGCGCGTCTTGACGGTAAACTGCACCGAAAACGCGTCTTAAAAACGGTTTTCGGACAGTTTTCGCGCGCTCAAAATGTATAGTCTTGTAGTTATTATGTGCGATTTGACGGCCGACGGGATCGCAGAAAACTCGCTTTGTTCGGTCGTGGAATTTCACGCTTTTGCCACGACTTGCCCGTGACAAAAAGAAAAAAAAAATCGAATTTTTCGCGATTATAGTATGTTGGCGTCTTGAAACCGTTGAATTTTTCGAGCGCTAAAATCACACTATTTATGAAAAAAAAAGGTGTTTCAGAAGTTTGTTCGGATTAGAATCTCGCGGCATTTTTCTCATGAGCTTTTGGCAGCCTTGGTTTTGCTATCTCTCATCCATTAGTAGTCGCCTGATAGCTTTTTCAAAGTCTATTCACGACGTCGTCTTGTGCGCAAAGAACGCTGCCTGCCGGATGCTTTTCCAACGGACCTTTCGGATTTCCGGACTGACCGCACTTTCACTCGGAACGCCACGACGACCAAAAACATCACGCAGTGCCCGAACAGTCGCGCGATTGTTCTCGTCATTGTTCTTGTAAAAATGCTTTTGAAACCTCGATTCTTTGCTCCGTTGTTAAGCGGCGATCCCGCGACGGCGTTCCGAAACTTCGGAAACGAAAGCTGTCAGGTGGCGGCAGTGATGAGAGATAGCGAAATTATCAACAGATCCTGAGAAAAACGCCTAAAGATTCAAATTCGAACCAACTTCTGAAACACCCTTTTTGTAAAATCCGCTCACATACCTACAGGACGTTCAACTATAGTGGAACTTTTAAACATGTAGTGGACAAATTTATTCAATAACACTGCGAAAAGTGTAGCGTGTCGTGCTCGCATTGAGGGGAGACCCCTTCATTTTTACAAAAATAAAACGAGTCTCGCCCCAATCATCCAAACAAACAACTCGCCCAAAACCACTGTTTCACATTTTTTTTTTATCTGGTCACGAATATGCGTGTACTATGTTACGTGTACTATCTTTGACTAATAACTGTAACTTGGGTTATTACTTCGAGTTCGTTCGCTTATCGCATTTTATAATAATTATTATATTTCAAACAAAATATTGAATACATAGATTCATTGCCACTTCACTGGACCTCGTTACGACTTGGTTTTTGTTTATAACAATTTACATCAAAGAGAATCAAGTGACGACGAATATATTTAATTAAGTTCTATTGGCCGTTAGAAGATAACGTTTGAATTATTTGTGAAAATCCATAATAACGCGTAATACGGATTCTTGAATTTTTTAAATCGATATATTATGTACGTATAAAAGATGAAACAATCTATGACGAAAAAAATATGTTAAAATTAACACGAATAAAGAGTACACCGCATAGGTACTATGATGATTGTTTTATATAATTTGGAATAATTATTATTTTATGGATAAAATACGTTTTAACTTCTTCTGTTAATCAAATTGATCGTGTTGAGCAGGTACAAAAACACTTTGTGTAAGTTGACGTTGTATTTAAATACAGTTATTTTTGTACTTGCGCGTAATATAGGTAGACCTATAAATTGAATTTAAGTAGCCAAAGAATTGTTACACGCGCTTTAACGCTTAATATTATTTTAGCTAATAAGTTATATAACTACAACGATATTTTAAGTGATAGCAACTCAAAATATTACACTCGTCGTATGGCCAAAATACAATTTTCTTTGCTCAAATCAGATCTATATGATGGTGTTTTTTTTTTTTTGTTAATCGGTTTAAACATACATTGATCTCTCTTGAAACGTACCGTCTAATTTATACAGTTTTTAACACAATATTTACACACTAATTATAATATAATCAAAATAATTAATATAGTTATCATCGTAAAGGTTTACTACAAAAACCTACCACTGATACATAGAAAAGTACCCAATTACTGAAATATACTCTACAGCTGTTCTATATACAATTTATACGTATATATAGATAAGATTACACTTTTTTTTTTTTTTAAATTACCTATTTGTACATTCACCGTTCGTAACATGTTATAACGTTCTAAAAAACTATTTCAAATAACGGAACATGAAAAATTCTTCTCACAAACAATATGTATTTTTATTGATTTATAAAATATGTGTTTTAAAAATTATGAGCTTTTGTTTCAACCCAATCCAAAAATAAAAAACTTGAAACGAGTGTTCTATGAATGCATTTTGTTTTTGTTTTTTTTTTTTTTTTTGGAACCTGGTCTATTCTAATTCCGACAAATTATTATTAAATGTGTTGTAAAATTAATCGTGTACTACTTTTAATTTTTCCACGCAAGATTATGAGGCGATTCTGGTGTGTTCGAAACGATTAGTGAAAACAGATTTTGAGATCTAAACTTAAACCGTCGAAAAGAAAATGACAACTACCGGGTAAGTAATACGATCAAAACTTTTTGTGGTAGAAGAACTGGTGTAATTTATTAATTATGATACCTACTTAATGACAATGTTGTGTTAGACAATGAAGTGATTAGAAAAATTAGAGAAAAGTAGCGATTAGCTGAAAAAAAGCAAATTTTAATAAGTAAAACATTTTGAATTTTGGAAATAGGGTGAAATTAACTCTTCTAAGCGGGTTACTATTTTGAATGTTGTATCATAATTTAGTAAAAAAAGTAGGGAGAAAGAAAGAAAATGAAGGCGAATCAAATCCTAAGGTTTTATCTTGGTAACTTTTTTTGTAATGGTGTAGTAGTATTACATAGTGCAAAAAAAAAAAAAAGGAATAGGAAGGAAAGAAAGTAAACTTTAATAAACAAAACGAATGAAATGAGTAAATTTTAGATCGGGTAAGAAGTTGTTTGGTACAGTGACTATATTGTAGCTTATGTAGGAGGTACATTTTTAAGTTTAAATGCAACAAAAGTATAACAATATCCATTGTTTTACATTAAAATTTGTGTGTACGATTTGTCTACGCGCTCTCAGTACTGTACTATAGTCGTCTTTAATTGTAATAATAATTATTCTTATTCTTATCACTTTGTACGTTTAACAACGGCACCTATATATACGCTATCGCAAAATTTTCATAATAAGTGTTAATAACGTTCATGATTGCATAACACACATTTTACGTGTATCGCATAGTATTATGTCCTTCGTGGATTATTATTATCTCGACGTTTTGACGTTATGTTACAAATTATAGAACGATTAAAAGAAAGAAAAAAAAGTCAAGACCGAAAGATTATTAGCAATATGAGAAAAGTTACTCGTAAAATATAGTAACACGAATATACGCGTGGACGCAACGGGTGTCGGATTGAGTTAAAAAAATGATTTCGACCAAGAGCTTAATGTCGAATGCTAACGGAAATGCCGAGATTATCGTTATTAGTTGCACAAGTTAAGTAAAAAATAAAAATTAACTGAACGCGCGAGTCAATATCTGATTTTGTCGAACGAGAAAACAGCAATCGACGATATATTCGTTAAGTGCTACGTGCTGATTTAAAAATGTTGAACTCAATTATCGACGAATTAAATGAATTAGGGAATTGAAAACGGCTACATAGAAGTGGTCCGTAGTAAAAATAGCTGTTAAAATCTACCTAATCTACTTATAAATTATATTCGTCGGGGGCGAAAGACTAATAAAAAAAAAATTACCTAAAATAGTTGTTTGAGAAACAATAATTTATAATAGTTTTCCGATAAAACAATAATCCCGCTGTCGTTTAGTTTATATGTTCACAGATCCGTTCACATTTTACAGCAGCTACGGAATATTGTTATTATTTTAATGACGTTAAATAGCCATTATTGTATTTCGTTGTCTTAGTTCAGTTTCGGCCTTGAAAAATGAATTTGAACTGACGGTCGATATTGTTGTAGGAACCTACCTACCTACACCGTTTAAGAATTCAAAATATGTTCCGAGTACAACACTGCGTGCATATTCTTCTTATCTCGTTCCCCAAGGTGAAAAAACCAAACTATTTTCCCATTCGTCTGCACGGGGAGTAGGTACGTCTTTTGTTTGTACGATACGTTTCTGCGTGAGAATTTTTTACCGAAAAAAAATCCCATATGCGGTTAAAAACCAATTAATTTTTTGTTAGATGAACCAGTACACCTACAGCCGTTGTTTTAGTTTTAAATGTATTAATTTATTTTCGTTTAAAATATTTTGAATCTCAGACATATATCTCAGACCATATAGGTGTGTTTCATTAACGACGACGTGTTACGAATGATTCATAAAGGTATTTCATTTATAACAATACAATTGACTAAGTGAAAAAATCAATTACCGAAGACGGCAAACAATTGGCATACGCCTATCCCGACGATAAATTACACGATTTTTATAGATTTTTATCGCGCAAACGGATTCAATTTAGATGTTACGAAAACAAATTTTTTTTTTCTTAAGATCATACGCTTTATTGAACGTTTCGAACGATAAGTACTTCAAAAGTATTCCGGATAACTACCTATTGAATGTCGTGTTCGCTATTTATGTATTTTATTCATTCGAAATACGTTTCCCGAGTACGTTATACAGCGGGCGACGTATCCGGTTGTCGCACAGCAGCTTCAGAACAACACATCAGAAACACGCGCAACGCGTACAATAATAATATTATATCAAACTGACCGAACGGGCAAAAACCAGAAAAATTCCAACCGTAACTTTACCGTACCTACCTCTGTTCGTATCGGCTATATAATACAGGGTGTTTGCAGTACAGAACGTTTCGGTCTTATAAAAGTTCATATCACTTGAACGTTTTCGAAAATCAAACATAATGTGCCGAATCAAATAAACAAAAATTATGCCACTGCGCGAATAACGGTCGAAACGATGTCTCGATTCATCCCTGCACACTGTAATATTAACAAGTGCGCGATCGATTCGACTTATCATTCGATCCGCAGATCTCCTTTAGCTCGTCCGAAGCGGCGGCCATAACGGTGGTAATTATATACGATGAAATGTTGACAAAAAAAAAAAATTAAAAAAAACCGACTTCAAAAAACCAAAAACAGTATAAATCGGTGCCGTTCAAACGTATAATATTTAATAAAAAAATAAACTGTACTGCGGAAATGTACGAGGGACGGACAAATTTAGAATTTAACTATAGAATACTTTAAAGTTTCGAGGAATTCGGTTTTTCGCACCACGCGCGGTTGTCGCTCACGTCAGCGATTAAAAAAAAAATGATAACTTGTTTTTTTTTTCATTAACAATTTTTTTTTAATCCATTATTTTTCGTATTTTTAAGTGGTTTTTTTTATTTTTTCATTAACAGTTTTTTTTTTAATCCATTATTTTTGGCGGAATGTAATTCGCAATACTCGAAATAGTCGTTTATTACCGTAACGTTTATTTTCGTCAATGTTTTCAAAAAGCAACGTGAAACGGTTTCGATAAAATGTATACTAGGTACTTATGAAGTATACGAACGATCAAACAAACAAAAGAATCATCAATCCATGAACGTACATAAAAATAACACCAAGTCGAACATATATAACCACGTCGTTTTCAAAACCGAAGCATTCTTTCGCGAACACCTTGTACTACACCTTTACTACAGCTCAAAGTGGCCTGCAGGACAACTTACACGTCGCAATATATTAATACATCGTGCAAAACATTTACGACCGCGTACCACCGCCACAAATCAGCGTTTCTCAGCGTTCAAACAGCGTTAGGCACTGTTCCATAACAAAATGGAATTTTAAACTTTCCCGTCGCCGTACGTTTTCGTTCCTACGTATCGTAACAACACACGGTTATCTGGAAAAAGAAAAAAAATTCACGTTGAAGCCGATAAAGAAATAGGTACACTCTTACGATATTATACTTGCTAAAAACACGATTTGAACTGTACCGAATCGTTTTCGTTTGACGGATTTATCGCGTATTATCATGATAGTTATGATATTACGCTCCAAATATTGTATAATAAATGTAAATGACTTTTTCCGCTGGCGAATAATCGCTGAGTTTTATTAAGATTTTATTAAGACACCAATTCGACAGCTGGGACGAGGCGAAAAAAGACGCGCGCCTCGGATAAATGTCGGGAGAAGGGTTCCTAACACGACACACAGTGGGTGAAATTTTATAATTAGCCGGACAAAACGTAACATTCAAGTGTCTAGCGATTATTTAATAATTTATAATATTTACACATGAGCTAGGTCACGGAAAATTAAATTACTACTATTATCAAAGCGATAACGGACATGAATCGGTCTTAAAGTTCGAATAATATGGTACTATGCAATAAGTTTACAGCTAGCTTTGTTGTGAACTATTTTCTATTATTTTCGATTGAATTGTCCGTCAGTAAACGTTTCGCCGAACGGTCGTTTTTCTACAACGGAGGACACTACTAATAAAGGTATACGTGTAATAAGTTGATATTTTATAATTAACGATTGTAGCTATTTAACTGACGACGATGATATTATAAGTATTTTGTGCAAACGTGTAGTTTCAAATCGTTCGATGTGGATTTTATTTATAAAAAACGGTCAGAACTGACCACCTTGATAAATCCTGCGCTAGAATATAGTGTAGTTTTTAAAAAACAATTTTATACGAACACTATTTGCTATATATTTTTTTTTTTTGACAATAACGATTACAATGAGTTCGACGTCGCTCTTGTTGTTAGGTGTCACGCGCAGAGAGTTATATCGTCAGTACGAGCACTCCCTTGAAAAAAAAATAAATGTCGCCATTCTCGTGCTAAACCTTTTGACTCGTTCAGATCACCTTTGAAGAATCGGTCGTTGTTTCGGACACGGAATAAAAATCTGTTTTTAAAACAACATCAACGTTTTTCAACACACCGTTTACTGATGCGCGCTGTACGATGATAACATTTTACGAGACCGCACGATGTCCAGTGACCAACTGATTTTTTTTTTTTAAATTTCCGGTCGGAAAACGGTTTGGAAACACTGTTCCGCATCGACGATAGCGTAAAAATGCCGAGAGATAGTATTATAACGTTGTGCGCGTATTTTTTTCTGCGTTTTTTTTCTGTTTTTTTTTTTCCTAACAGTAGAGTCCGGTCGAACGTCGAACACACGTTTCGCGCGTCGCACTCGCCGTCGCCGCGCCGTGAGCTGCAGACGTGGTAGCCCGCGATCGACGCAGTCCCGGGCCGACCCGTCCGAAACACCGCGGGGGACGTTTGTTATTTATTTTTGATAAAAAGTAAAAATTCGTTTTTTTTTTTCATTGTTTCGTTACACTTGATGATAGTGTTATCGTACACGCGTCGATAGCGGTTAAATCTTTCACCCCCGGGGTATTTCGGCGAAAGAAAACTCGCGCCCCATGGCGAACACGATCGACGACGTGCTCGCGTCCGTCGGCCTGGGCCGGTACCAGATCAGGGGGTGCGTGCTGTTCGGCCTCATGTTGGCCTACTCGAACGTGTCGCCCATGACGTACGTCTTCACCGCCAGCGATCAGAAGTACAGGTACGTTGTGTAAGTAACGGGTTGGCGAGAAGATTTAGAAAAACAGTGTCGTCCAGCCGAACGTTTCGAATATCGGCTTTCGATTTTTTTTAATTATTTTAGCCTTTTTGATTACATTTACAACGGTCGCCTATAAATTATAATTTTTAACTGTTTGCGTCCTCCTGATTTTTTTTCCCCCCCCATTAATCCAAGCGCCAACGCGACCTTAGGGATCATAAAAAAAAAAATGTTGTTCGTGTCCCGCGGACGGTATGGGTGGGTGTACTTCTCGAAAGAAAAAAAAAACGAACACCACTGGGGCCCGCGCCCGGGCGCATACGTCTCGTACCCGTCCGCGGAGGATCTCGGTTCCTCCACGAGCGAACAGTTTTCGTTTTGGATCCGGTAACGTACATAAAATCGTAATATTTTCGTCGACCGGGCTTAGACGCCAAAAAAATAAAGCGTTTCGAAATCATTTTTGTCAGAAGTTTGCAATTCGTTTGCGCAGGTGCGAGATACCGGAGTGCGACGCGCCGGACCGGGCGGAACGGACTTACGAGCCGGGCTGGCTCGGGTTCACCACGCCGCACAGGAACGACTCGGCGGGACTGGTTCAAGAACCGTTCAAGTGCGCGCGGTACGCTCCGGCCCCGGGCAACGGCAGCATTGCGCGGTGCGTACCCGCCGGGTTCGTCGTCGACCGGACGGAACCGTGCGGCCGTTGGGTGTTCGAGGACCGCGAGAACACCATCGGCACCGAGGTACGTGACGCCGACGGTTTTCACGCTCTCCGAACTGCTGTCGAAAGAGTTTTGTTTTCCACCGCCGTCGTCATTTCCCCGACGTTCCGCCGTGAATAGATAGTTTCTGCGGCGAACCGTTCGAAATCGGAAACGGACACCGCGACAGGAGGATTTGAACCCAATTTGATGGAAAACGTAGAAAAAAAAATGGTTAAATGCGGCATAAATGGTCGCTTGCGTTGTTTGTACTGTCGTCTTTGTGAAATTCGATTAAGAAATTTCGAATAGTTCGGTTCGGCCTCGAAAATTCGGGTTTCGTGACACCGCTAAATCGATTTCCCATCGTTTACACCCGTCTTGCTACGGACGTAAGAAAAAATACGTTTGGCTTCTTTTTCGGTCCCCCGACATTTAGATAGTTACCAGGTTTTTAACGTTTTCATAATATACGTAGTTATAAAAAAAACTTGTACGGCGCTCGGTTTTCATAATTTTCACTATCGTAGTGATAAAAACTTATATCGTACAGGTAGCGACGAAAATACAATTAATATCCAGTGACTCCGACAACTTTAAAAAACCACCCGAATGCCGCGCTCCCTTGTTGTCTATAGATAAAACTAGTGTCATCTGAATTTTTATCTCGGACGTTGTGTTATCGAACGCGTGAAAACGCGTTTTCGACCAATCGATTCGGTTTTTACGATCGGAACAAGCTGAAACTCGCGCGTGATATTCGAACAGGCCGGACACGGGTCCGAGCAGAGTGTCAAGCGAGATTTCGAAAATTTTCGAGCCAAGTACAGAACTTTTGAAATTCACCGGAACGTACACTAGAGACAACTGATATCGGAATCGTTTTCTAATGACTTACCATCGCTTTCACATATCGAATGATACGTTTGAACCACGACTTCCTAACCGCAGTGACCCATAGGCAAAAAGCAAAGTCTCTACTCCGTCAAACTACCCGAGCGGTTTTTTGTTTTATATAACAATTGTAGGTATCGCATTTGTACGGCGGATCGTTTAAAAAGTTTTGGCACGGTCCAATGTTGCGCAGTATATAATTTAATTTTAATTCGCGTTAAGTTAACGTGTACTCAAAACTGTAATTTCTAACTGTACCGACTACTCCATGTTCATACATACATCGGTACAAGTGAAATTTCCGTAATGAATTATTTATCCGTATTATCATCGATGTGTACAGTTTGGACTCATGTGCGAGGAGAACAAATGGAAGCTGTCGATGGTGGGAACGATCAACAACGTCGGCCAGTTCATCGGCATACCGATATCGGGAATCCTCGCCGACAAGTATGCGAATTAATTATAAAAAATTAATATTGCTTGAATATTTTTTTAAAACGTTTAATTTTGTCGACCGCCAAACGGTCGTTTCGCGATGAATTAAAACGATTTTACGAGGCCAAACGCGCGAAAACGGATAAAGATATATCTACTCGTATAGATCCGAACGGTCGAAAATGTATTTTCTCAGTATATAGTGCGAATGATAAATTAGAATTTACACACGCGATGAAACGAAGCTCCGGCGAAATATTTTTAATTCTATAATTATTTTAACAAGATTTCGTTTTAATTTCAAAAAACGAAAAAAATTATATAAAAAAAAACACTTTTAAAAACCATATAATAGCAGTAGGGGCATATTTAAGAACGTAAACTAATTATTCAGTTAAAACATATCGCAGAATTTCGTATTTTATAACTTATTAATGTTATAAATTGACAATATTAAACTTAATTACCTACTTAAGGAAATACACAATAAAGAATAGTTTTTTTTTTTTTTGCCAAATTCGATGTTACGCACTGAAGCATCTAAAAAATTAGGGTTTTTTTATTATGACCAGTTAGTAACTCGTGTGTTAGAAAGCGACGTAATTTATAGATTTGTGGAGTTTGAGAGGACGGTTTCTTAACATCAAGCTGCGATAGTTACAAATATTATACAACAATTAATTATAAAATACGTTATAGTTATGATTTATGAGTTATACATGTATAACGAAAACGAGTTAGAAATATATTATAACTACGAATTATAAAATATGTCTATTCGACGGACTTGTAAAACGTAAGAATCATATTTTCGTAACACGAACATAATACGTTACGCGCCAAACGGCGATTGTGATTTGAAAAAGTGTTTTAATCGATAATAGGTTTATAATACGGGTGGTAATTATAAAATTAACATCAGATATATAGATGTAATTGTTCTAATTGTCTTCTTATTATACAGTACTCGATACGTCTTGACTCCCTGGACCCGAACGATTTGTTTTCGATATTTTCCTTCACGAATAGTGTTACCACATCATTATGCATTATTATTTTGAAATGTGACTGTTATACGGCGCGATAAATGTTTGAATGGTTGTTCGACCATTTTTATCAAAGCTGTATAGTTGATGATTTTTTGTTTTCAATCCAACCGAACGTAGGAAGTTAAACTTATAATGCGAGTCATTTTTTTTTTTTAGCCGTTAGGTATACGAATAAAATAAAAGTCCTAATGCGCTCTAATTGCGGACTGTAGCTAAAAATTGTTAGAAATTTTTAAAGTTATGATGCACGTTTCGCCTAAAATTTTTATCCGACTTAAATCTTAAGATTTTTTTTGTTTTACTTAGGAATTTATACCACATAAATGTTTAGCCGAAACTTTTACCACTCATTTCGATCCATTACAATCTATTTCTCTTAGTTTGACGTTAAATATTTCGTCGTTTCTGAATAAAACACTGGAACCGAACGAAGCGATTGCCACGTGTTTTCCGCAAGTATATAATAAGTGTATAATGTATATAGACCACGTAAGGTTCAAAAATCAAAAGTAACGAGAGTTAAAAATGTTCTTTAAAAACATTTCTGTTTTCCTACAATCACTGATGGATCGTATAATATTATTTAACGGACAGAGCTACTAAAATGTTCCAAGGTGGATCCACGCGTGTTTACATTCAAGTTCCAAGGTAACGGGTTATTTTTGAAAAAGTTATTTGCCTCATTAGAAAAAAAAAAATTGTTTCAACGTTTCAGAATTAATAGTTATTATCAGTCCAGGGTTTGGGACTTTTGGAATTTGCATTTTTTTTTTTATCAAAAAACAGCAGTATGCCGGATAAATATGCATTGCTTGATGTTTATTATCCTTACAGAAACTTGAACGAGCATACTTTTGCATATTCGGAGCATATTTTCGCATCTTTTGATTACTTAACTATAATCGTTTAAAATAAAATTTACGAAGTTTTTAATCCAACAGTAGTGATATTTAGCGAAGTATTCAATTGTATATAAAAAAAAAAAAATCATTAAAAATTTTATGTATATGAATACACACATTCACGAATAAAAGGTTTTTCAAAATGCATATTTTTTTTTTCCACGCATATACTCAACGGTTTTTAAAGGCATATTTTAGAGCTTATTTTCAAGTGCTAAATTGTATAAGTCTCGAACTGGGGGACTGAGGGACATACAAATTTGTTTTTGAGTTTCGATTTTTAACGCTTCATTTATAGATACCATCATTCCGGATATAGTGCTCCGGAAAACATTTTTTTATTTCTTTTTAGTAAAAACCCAAGAGACGAGCTGTTTTTTGTTTTGTTTTCGTATAGGTTTGGCAGGAAGTTTACCATGATATTTTGTGCGACCGTATCGGCGACCATATGCATCGTCCAGTCGTTTTCCATTAACTATCCGATGTTCTTGACCATGGAACTGATGTCTTCGACCGTGTCCGGCGGACTTTACACGATAACTTTCATACTGGGTATTATACAAGACGTTAACTCGTTAAAAGTTCAAATTAAAATTAAGTTAATTGTAATTAACTCGTTAACTTTTTTAACTTAATAACTTAATAGTGTTTTTTAATTTTACGTGTTAACTTTAAAATAATCTGTAACACCTGATTAAAAATTTGTCCGACCTTAGTTTCGGGGTTTTCTACTGACGAATTTCCGTATGTTTATAATGTTTTTATTTTGCAGCGATGGAAATGTTCTTGGCCAAGCAACGAGTACTTTTCTACTCGATTCTGGAATGTTTTATTCCGCTCGGTTCCATGTTCGTGGCTCTGGTCGCCAGCCAAGTGAAGAATTGGAAGTTTCTGTTGCAGATAGCCAACCTGCCGGGACTTTTGTTCTTGTCGTACTTCTGGTAGGCTCGGCGCACATCCCGCAGTACATCAAATCATTTTATAATAAACACTATGATATACGATGTTGACGATTATGTACGTATTGTGAGTGGAGCGGACGAATAGCGCATAATAAAAAACTGTCGGAAGACTTTTTTGAATCGGCTACCGTTTTAGGTACATCAGTATAATATAATGAATGAAAAAAGAAAAGAAAAACGGCGTGTAACGATAGACAAATCCGACACAAAAATTTTAAAATATATTCAAAAATACAAACACCGGAGTTCGCCAAAAAAGTCATAAACTCCGCTCACAATAATCGTGTCTATTCGATAGTTTTTTTCGCGATACGAGACGATTTAACGGAGGACGTGCATGGCGCTCTCAAAAATTTAACGGTAAAACGCGTTTTACGCGTGACAGTTTTATTATTCTAAGTTTTAAAGTAGATAAATTAGATTTTTTTTTTTTTTAAGTGTTAAGTGTAGGTTAGTGTCCACGTTTTTCGGACCGTTTCATTAAACACTTTTTTACAATCGCTGAAAAATGTGAAAATTTTACAAATGTCTATTTATGATAGCGAAAATATTGAATCGCTACGTTTTAAAGGTAAAGTTCTTTCCTAAAAAAAAATTTTTTTACCATTATTTACATACTAGTTTTATCCTGCACAAACCAATCGTAAACGTTAATATCAACGTGAAAAAGATTTTAAATCCCTTAAAACAAATGTTTCTACACTTTGAAATTTTTAAGAGGCGATGAATAGGCAACTACGTGATCATAGAGTGATTTTTGTTTAAAAAAAACATATCCTGAGTTAAATCTTGCAACTAAATTGTTCATTTTAACCGCTTAAATTGAATTACACGCACTTTAAAGACTTTTGTTGGTTCCATCGAAACTATAATAAAAACGAACTATTTAAAACGGATCCTATCGACATTATCTGTGTCACCCCACTTTCGAGTATAGTTTTCTAAAGAAAACTTTTTTACGTGTTTTTTTAGCCATTATTAGAAATTAATAAAAAATTGTAAAAATGCCGATTCGAACGAACCAAGTTCGAGACTTTGTTCTGAATTCAAATCTGTTTTCACAATTTATTTCGGTCCGCTCATTTTACGCGTGCTGATAGCACTCGCCAGTCATGTTTTACGTGAAAAAGGCCTAGAGACAGAGATTCTTTAAAGCGCGACGATCAATACGATTTCTTTAGAAACCGTCTAAACGAAATCCGTTAAAAACTGTCGATCGCCCGCCGGTTTTAGGGTGCCTACATTTATTTTGGGTTATATATACGCCTGCAGGCTGACGGAAGAGTCGATGAGGTGGTTGGAAATGCAAGGAAAACACGACAAAGTGGTCGAGGCGCTGAAAAAGATAGCGGATACCAACAAGAAACCCATGCCCGAGCTGCAGCCTCCGACCGCACAGAAACAGATCGAAAACGCAAGTTTTTCACGGATACTTCGCAGTCGTCGGCATTCGACGGCATCAGCAAAGCGGTTTCAGTGGCGTATTTTTTACAGAATTGTTTCCAAAGGGTTCATAATCAAAAATTTCACACACTCGTGCACTCGCGCGGCGCAGTTGAAACGCTTAGTTTTCTAAAAAAAAAAATACCGGAGAACAGATTGATATTTTTATTATTTATTTAGAGGGGTGTTGAACCACTCTAAAAGCGCAAATTTACGTGTGTGTTTTTTTTTTTAATTGATTGACTCGTATCAAATGTTTGCGCCCTTGTAGTTCACATTACACGTGAAGCTGCGAGACTATTTTGATGTCCTTTTACCCAATAATAATAATATTGTCATTTGGAAACGATATTTAAACTTGACCCCGCTTGAATACGCCACTGCGCAATTTGCGTGCACCAATAAAATATAATATACTAAATATTGTTTGTGTGTGTGTTGACACAGAGCGCGGCGGCCGGCGGTGACAAAGTAGACGCGAAATCAGACTGGAACGTGCTCAAAGAAATCGTGCACTCCCCGATCATATTTTTGAGGATGATACGATGTTCTCTGTTGTGGTAAGATTATCGTCTGTCATAGCTATATCCATGTGCACCGTTTCGGGTATAAAATTGACGGTACAGAATTGATCCGATATTTTCATGACATACGAACCCTCCGAATTTCGATTTTCCGAGATGGACATCCGTTTGGTATGAAAACGAAGCGTTAAGACGTCTTAAAGTTTCTGAAAGGGCATGAAATATCTCTTCGAATCACTGAGAGGATTCGTACGTTCGTATGAAATTCCAAAATGTTTAGATTTGTAATTCCTTTATTTTTTCGGTAAAACTTTTATTTTTCAATTTAAATACTTAAAATAATATTATAGCTTGAAATACGCTTGTATTATGATAATATAAGCCTTTTGTTCTCTTAAACATGTATAACGTTAAACGAATAATTATCGTCGAAAACCATAGTAAACGCGGTTTCTATATTTCATAGATAAATTTTTCATTTCACTACTTCAACCGTTGAAAATATAATCAAAGTAATTTTTACTCGTTACGCATGCAATGCGATCGAATTCAATCACTTTCGACCATTTTTTTTTTTTTCAACTGATTACTTTGAAAGTCTACGGAAGTATACGACCGAACCGTGAACGAATAAGCTATATGACAAACCGATAAAAACGATCTTCAATCACGAACGCGTATTTTTTCCCCAATTCGTTTTTTATTTTTCGAAACCAGAGCTACTTCTCCACTCGTCCCGCTCTTACACCCTTTTGATGCGCTTACCTATTTTTGACCGTGAAACACAAACCGCAACGTCCAAAGTACTTTATGAAATACCAAACAATACGCAACGTTAATTTATTATTTTCTGTGCGATCGACGCAGGATCGTGATCACTCTGGTGTACTACGGGATCACGATCAACTCGACCAGCATCGCCGGCAACAAGTATCTGAATTTCACGCTGGTGTCGTTCGTCGAGATGCCGGCCTGTCTGTTCAACTGGCTGATAATGGAAGGGATGTCCAGAAAAATGTCCCTGTCGTCCCTGTTCGTGTTGACCGGCGCCTCCTGCATCATGTACAACATGATGCCCGACAGTCAGTGTGATATTAAGTCGTTGTCATAAGCGCGCCCGGTCTCCTCCAGGGATAAAAAGGTCGTCTAAAACGCGGCAGCAGCTGCTCGCTGCACGTCGATGGAAAAAAGTCCGGTTTTTTAATGTATCCCCGAATTAAGTTTTTAATTCTCGCCGACGTTGTTTTTTTTTTTTTTTATCATTTACGATTCTTTGACGTATAAGCGACAGTTTGACTTTCGTCTGAAAACCCGAAAGCGGGATTCGGCGGATAAACAATTGCTGTACTAACCTAGTACTCGATGCGGTCGAATCCGGGGAAATCGCGGGATCGATCGGAAGAGTTCTTCGCAATATTGGAAATTCGAAAGATCACGTTTAACGTGAAACTTGTTCAACGCTCGATAGTAATACAGCTGTGCCATTAAACTCGGTCGAAAAATCACGTTGACGGACATTTTTCAGAAACCGACTTTTTATAATCGACATTCCACAGCAGAGCAGTCCGCGGCGGTTCAGACGATGGGGGTTTTGAATCGCGTCTTAGTTAACGAATTGACGCTAGGACGCATTGATAAGATCTATAATAGATCGAAACATCATAAACAAATCCAGAACATTTATTCAAATCGTATTTATAACTATTCATATTGCTGTCGTTTGTTCGCGTTTTATTTTATTTCCAAACAATATTTTCGTTTTCTCTCCAACAGCTTTGCATCTGCTAAAGACGATCCTGTTCATGACCATCAAACTCGGCATATCCATCGCGTTCAGCATCACCTACATTCTGACCGCGGAAATATTTCCCACCAGCATACGAGCCACCATGGTGTCCATGTGTTCCATGATCGGTCGGATCGGATCCATAACGGCACCACTCACCCCGCTGCTGGTACGAAATAATATTACTTTAAGTATTAAAATACAGATGATATTTTGGTAAACAATGAAAATACATGTATTAGAAAGTGTTTTATTTTTCAGTATTTAACACTGATACATACGTTATGTGTTATATAATACGATACGCGAGATTAATCAAAAGACATCCTCGAAAGAGTAAATCGCACAAAACTGATTTACAACTTATAAATTTTAAAAACGCGTACCGTTTAATTAAGTCGTTATTTTTATTGATACATTTTAAATTTTTCTATTTTTTTTCTTTAGAACGAATATTTCGGCGGAAACTTCACCATGCTCATATTCGGTTCGGCCGCACTCACGGCGGCCGCCGTAACCATGTCTTTGCCGGAGAGCAAAAACATCAAACTGCCCGACACCATCAACGAAGCCGAACAGATCGGAGTGGAAGAAAAAAAACCGAAAAATATTGAAATTCCACTGTAAAAGATCAAAAAAATATAATATAATATTCTCAACGCTTTTATAAGGAACCTCTGTCTCTCGAAATCCCTCGTGCAAGCTCCTCCATCTGCAGTAGACACGATCAAACGCGAGTACAAAAAAACAAAAAAATATTCTCTCGTCCGCGCGCTTCATTTTCAATTTTTATTTTTGTCGATTAACCAATAGGTGACCAGAGAAAAATGCAAAAACGTACAATAAATATCGGTTCAAATATGTATGTCGTAAACATTTATTTACAAAAACTTAAGAAGAAGAATACCAAGAAAACGTCATCCTAGTATACTAGAACCCATTTTTAATTTTTTTTTTTTTTTCCATCACTCAATCGGTCGTACACGTGTAACTGGCACAAATTTTTTTTCGGAGTTATCGATTCGTATCAATTTTATGGTAAAAATAATACGGATTCGATATCGTTTTACGTATATAACCTGTGCGAAATATTGTAACTAATATGGAAAAAAATTCAAATGCGTTTGATTGTCCAAATCGTTGTCTGGCGACAGAGATACTACCAAAAAACGTTTTCTAAGTTTAAACATGCTCAGGATCACGTCGGTCCCATATATTAATTTATCATTATTAATTTATGTATATAAATTTATCGTAACACTTCATCTTCGGTTCGCTTGTATTTGATAATACTATGGTGAACCGATTTTGTAAACTTTTAACTCGTCGATCTGCACTCAATTGTATTATTGTTATTAATTCGTTTCCTTTGAAAATTTTTTTTTTTTCATACTGACATTATTTACAATAATTTTTTGCCCTCCTTCGTTTTTTTTTTTTTAAACGATTAACTATATAAAACAATTATAATTGTATATAATGTATTTTTATTTTGTGTACGAAATTTTATATAAAATGTGTTAAAAGATGAAATAAATAATGGTACAATATTTTGTTACAGTTAAACATATCGTGGTGATTAGTGAAAAATAACGCTTATATGACAATACGAATCAACGCGAATGTAGAAAACGAGTGGTCGGAAGCGTTGATTTTCGTTTTTTCTCTCCATCACACGCAAATCGTACGAATTTTTTTGTTTCTAACGTACCAACCGATCAAAATTGCGCGATGTGATTAACTATCGCGAAACAGTTTTATATTCGTCACGTAGTCTACTACTATTTGAGAACGACATTTTTTAGTTTTTTTTTTGCTCAGTGTTTAAAACGATAAAAACTAAACATTTATAAATTAAAATTAGATTAGTAAGAATAATGGGAATAAAATCGAAATCGTGAGAGTATCGTTTTCAAGTAGGTCTTACGGAAAAATCGAATCACTTTTCAGAACTCTTGTCGCATCTTTAAATCGATCAGTATATGTTGGAAAGAACATTTTTTCTAAAAAATCCTAAAACTAGCATGTGACAGACGCAGAAAAAGAAAATCGTTACTCCTCCTCAATAGTCCCTTAAACGAATTTCCTCGTTGTGTTTATTTATTTTTTTTTTTAATCAAATTTTATAAAATTGTATCGTTTTAATACAAACACTTAACAAAGCCAAAAATTTTGTACTTGAATATAACTGATTATAGTGTACTATTTAACGTGCGTAGGCTATATTTAATTACTTTTTTGTTATAGGGTATTGTTGTGCCGAACGATAAAAAATATTTTTACTTCAATGATTATGAAATCGTTAAAAAAAAATAGTTTTTACTAACTAGATATGCGAATTTCAGTGTATTCGTAATAGAATACCACAAAAAAAAAAATGTTTTTAATTTCATAAGAAGAAACAATAGTAATCTATTTCAGTATTAAATTATTGGTAAATGTTTAAAGCTTTGGCATCAAAATTGATTAACGATACTTTTCAATAAGTAGCTGCGTGTAAATTAAAACCGTGTAGTATATTTTCTATAAAAATACTATTTCTACACATAAAAAAACAAAAATCATTTAGAACGTTCGTAGTTAAATAACATAATATTATTTCAGCCATATAAATATTGTAGAAATTCTAAAAAAAAAAGTCCGAAACAACGTTAAATAAAAACGTCAATCTATTCAAATCTTATCTTAAGATGATGGAATTTATTATAGCTCGACGAGTCGTACAAAAGTCGTCTGAAATTTTTCGGATAAATCGGCAGAAAAACAACCGGAAGATTTCGAAAATCCCAAATAAATGAAAAATATAAAATTCGAATATTTCGATTGAAATAAAAACAAACAAACGTAGTTTAGATCGTCCGTATTAAATATTCGTTTCGAAGCGAGAATACTGGCCACAATAATATTATATTATTTGAGATGTACATCATAGATACCGTTTGTTACCGCGATTATTGTTTATCGAGTATTAGTTTGCTTTTTGATTTTCTCGGCATCACTGCGGTTCTCGTGCATTATTAAAGTTTTACCATTCTCGTGTAAGATTTTGCGAATTTTCATCTTATAATTTATATTTATGTGTATTGTACACGCGGTTTGATTCGCTGATTTACCGAGAACACACAACGAGTTGTACGCGTCGGTAAGAATGGTAAGTGAAAAAAAAAACGGTTCTTTAAAAAGAACTTTCTTTAAATGCAGAGTAACACAACATTTTAAATAGTAAATTATATTTTAGTTTATTCTATGGTAAGGTATGAATTAATATAGGGGAAGGCGTAACCGTGTATAACCAAGCACCACTTAAAATAAATCGTGAGCCAACGATTGTAATCTAAATCAGACCGAATGAACGGTACACGTAAAGTCACGAATAAACATAAGCACAAGATTTCTTTAAAGTTTTCAACTTAAATAAGATTGAAGTTGCATTTTTCAAACGTTATAAAAAAATACGGTTTAGCCCATCTTGTGCGAGGCAAACCCGTATATTTGACTCGGGGCGAATCCGTACAATAAGTATTTTTAGTTTTTTGGTGACCTTAGCATTCAAACACATTTATTCACTATGCAAAAATATTAAATAATGTTGAGTAACATATGACACTTGGTGGTTTATGCGGATGGATGGCCAAAATGATTCAGTATAGTCAGGAGCGTAAGGGGGACGGGGGATACGTCAACACTATTAAAATTTTATTTAAGAAATTAAATTGTAACTGTTTACTACCCCTCTACTGTACAAAATTCCTGAAATAGTTAGACAAATGACACACGAACTTGGTGGTAGGTCTTTAATAAAAGGAATACGTACCTAATAAAAAAAAGCAAATTTTTAGTATCCAAACTTTAAAAAATTTTCATTTATTAGATATAACATTATAAAATGATAAAAAATAACTGAAGAAATTAAACCTTTAACTTGAACTTCAATCACGTAACACAAATTATTAATTCGTTCACGCTTTACACTGCAAGGTGTTGAAAAGAAGAAAACACCGTTTAATTTGCCACGGATCCGTAGTTTTTTCAATGAGGACCAAAATGTACTTAACAAATTTTACAGATTTTTAATATTCGAACTATGGAAAAAACGGTTTTATTATTGACCTTAATGTGCGTGTTTGAATACAAAGTTGTAAAACACTTATTGATCATGTAGAAATATTATGAAAATTTTTTTACACTCGCATAAAAGGAAATATTTTTAGTGCTGGAGCACACTAGCCTCCTGACTGGTGTAAATCGCTGGATTTTAAAATATTTTAGCGTATTTAAAAATATTTATTTCATAATACAGAACGGTTGGAACCCTTGGAGGGGCGTTTCTCACGACCAGGCGATGGAAATCGGCAACACTAACGTAAGTGACAATTTGTAATATTATTCGAATTACGCGTCTGGAGTCCCAAGCCCCGGGTCTTTCAAAAAATGTTAAATTATTTATCATTTTTTTACAGATCGGTTGGAACAATATTCACTACAAAGCGTTGGAAATCGGCAACACTAACGTATGTGACAATTTGTAATATTATTTGGATTACGCGTCTGGAGTCCCAAGCCCAGGGTTTTTCAAAAAATGTTAAATTATTTATAATTTTTTTACAGATCGGTTGGAACAATATTCACTACAATGCGTTGGAAATAGGCAACACTGACGTAAGTGACAATTTGTAATATTATTCGAATTACGCGTCTGGAGTTCCAAGCCCCGGGTTTTTCAAAAAATGTTAAATTATTTATAATTTTTTTTGCAGATCGGTTGGAACAATATTCACTACAAAGCGATGGAAATAGGCAACACTGACGTAAGTGACAATTTGTAATATTGTACGGATTACGCGCATCGATCGCCTGGAGCCCTACACTCCGGGCTTTTAAAAAAACGTTAAATTATATTTAAATATACATATATTTTTTAATTTTTTTTATAGAACTGGTGGGACGTCGATAACGACGAGGCGATGGAAATCGGCTACACCGACGTAAGTAACGATTTGTTATATAGATACGAATAATTACGCGCATCGATCACCTGGAGTCCTAAGCGCCTTTGAACGCCGATTTTCAAAAAATGTTAAATTATTTATGTATATATATTTTTAATTTTCAGAACGGTTGGGACGCTGTTGACGACGAGGCAATGGAAGTCTGTGACTCTGGCGTAAGTGACGATTTGTTATATATATATATATATATAACAAAGGCCTGGGCCTTTCAAAAAATGTTAAATCATATAAATTTTTTTTTCTAAATATTTATTTACAGAACGATTGGGACAATGTTAATAACGTGGTGATGGAAAACAGCGAAGAATATCTGTTGGCCGTGACTACATGGTGGCGTGCAGCTGCAGTCGACCACAACGAGAGTGTCGACGACGCCCTGGATCATACAGACGACACTGACGTACGATACGATTTGACTCTTTTTCATCTTCTTTTTCTCCATCTTTGCCCTTCTTCCGACTGTTTTTCATCCGACCGTATTGTGTTTCTCTTCATCTCTCGTATCTTTAGCATCTTTCCCTTTGTACAAAGAATATAAGATCCGGCGTCTAACGCACGGATTTTAATTGATAATTTCAATAATTATTATTCGAATATAAATTATAGAACCATTCCGACTACGAAGAGGACAGAGTACGTATTTGGGCGTGCGGAACTGTCGATGTCACAAGAAGACTGGTCGCTATGACGTTGGTAAGTTTCGCCTCTGAAAAACGAAAATTAAAAAAAAAAAAAAATCTTCTTAATAGCACAGGGAATAATCCAACGGGATTTCTTATCGATTTCCAAAATTCCGAGTGGAATTAAATTTGCTTCCGTTCTATACTATAGAATCCCTACCGCAGATTCTCTGTAACACGAGTACATAAACTGCAGAAATGCTATACAGGACTCAGATTCGCTGAGAGTCCCTGTACTATATAAAAAACAATAATTTAACAAAAAGTACTTAATAGTTAAATATATTAATTCGTACAGAACGATTCGGACGGCGACAACGTTGCAGAATCAGCGGTTCTGCAAAACACTAAATTCAAAAACAGTTCGCTTTCCGGCAAAGACAACTCTGCGGCGAATGGCGACAATTCCTCCGGGGTATGTTCAATCTCGCTGAAAATTTTTCGTACTCTTTTAGACATTTGTTTTCGATCTACGATTGCGAAACATAACGTATTATTAAACCGAGTCCACAAAATTTCGAAAGTATTATGTCACACGTATAATAAGGTACTTACTATTTTAATATTGTATAAATTACAGTATTCGTCGGAACGTGCAGATTAAAAACGTTTTCGGGAAAAGATAAGTGATTCGCTACTGAAAAAAAAAATGTTTTTCAGACGGACGATAACGATCTCGGCTATTCGTTTTTAGCCGATTTTTGGAACACATATTATTATTCGGTGAGCCATATTATGATGTTACTCATGTTACATAATATAAAACTTGACAAGTTGTTTTTTGTTGTTTAAATTTAATTCTAATGGAAATATTTTTTTTAAACAAAATTATTCACACAACTAATTAAAAAGCTTAAAACGACGTCGATTCACGTATCGTATATTTTATTATAAAGTTGTTGTTGTTTTTTTTCAAGCTTTATACAATTTTATTTTATGTTTCCGATGTTTGTAGACAATTAATATATTGTTAAAAAAATTTACATGAATAATTGTTGTTTTTGTCATTGTGTTAAAATCGTTTTTAATGTTTATTATGTTCTAACCTGCAAATTTATGACAGTTACACAAAAAGTACAAAAATTTTCGATTCTTTATACATATGGTCGAATAATTCAATTTAATAACTATAAACTTCATGTAATATTGGTAGGAAGGAAAAATATATAAAAATGTGCATATAGTTTGACCACCGTCCATACGTTAAACAAATTTTCTCAATGCTTTAGCGTTTATAAAGTTTGAACATTTTTATGGGTTTGACTATGAGAAAAATCTTGAAAAATTAGGTGTCTGTGTACCCTATGGTACATCGCCTTTTCACTTTTTTTAAATACTACAAATAATAATATTGTGTTCGAAAATATTTTGGACGTTTTATGCATATTAATATTTGACATATTTTCTAATATTTTTTTCGTATCAATGTTATTTACTAAACGAGTATTATTTTTCGTTTACAGGTTTTGAGACGGGTTATGCGAAGCAAAAACTGGACGGATTCATTCCTCTGTTGTACTCTTTCATACTTCTACAACTTTTTTTTTCTTATGTTATTGTTTGTGAACTATTTCAACTATGAATTTTTTATTTTTTTTTTTTCCGAAGCTATCATGCTTGATCACATAAGTTGACTTTAAGTCTTTTTGAAATACATTGTTGTATGATGTTAAAATGAATAAAATATTGAGATATAAAACATTGTCTTAGTTAAAATACATGACATTTTGTCCACTATCTGGTAACAAACTGTATTTAAAAATAATAAAAGTGTTCTAGAAACTTTTGAGTTGTAGCTACATTGTAAGTTCGTTGGGACACACGTTTTCCAAAAAAAAGTATTATTTTGGTAAAAGTGTGTCATACGATCTGTAAGGTATATACTGTGCCTATCTACGACGATTGTTTCTATAAAAACAAATCCGTTATAAACGTTACACGTTACGCTCTCGAAATTCCAAAAACGTGAAATCACGTTTTAAGCAGGACTGCTATTAAGAGTAAAAAGACAATTTTTATTTCATATTAAACAAGAGAACTGATATGTATGTCGCGTTGTTTAACTTACCTAGACTCGGATGTTTGATTCAACGTAAACATCGCTATCGAACGGTCGTGTTTCGCGTATAAAATAATATACTGCTTTATATAATAGTGGAAATTCAAAAACGCTGTAGGTACACTGTAGAAATGTTTTTCATTAAAAATTGAAAGAAAAAAAAATTATCCATCAATAATATTATGATTACTCGCCATAGATTGAATAGTGCGCGCAGAAAGAGAAGACTGTTTGGGGGCCGACACGGATTGAGCACGCGTTTGTGCAATACACATTTTACCCGAAAATACTCCTTTGTTTTTTACAACGGAGAATGTGTTTTTTTTTTTTCACTCCATATGAAATCCGCACGTCCGTCTCTCTTACAATAATTGTTTTTTTAAATAAAAAAGACATTTTCAAAATGGATACCGGTTTCGCGTTCAGAGTATAACGAACAAACTATTTTCAATTTCAAATCATTGTATACTCATATTATTTTTATACGCAGTTAGTTACGGTACAATATATATTTCATGGTAACAATTATAAAACGATGCGGTAATCAGTGGCGTGCGCAGGGTCCTCAGGAGGTTGGGGGGGTTGTAGCCACCACTCGTAGATTCGACTGGTTATTTTTTCTACAGAAAATACCGATGTTGAGAATTTTCGATAGGTACGCTCATCGATTATTGTTATCGTAAGCGATCTAAAGGTTTGCACGTTTAAAAATTCCGTCGATCCAGATATCAGTTCAAATTTTATGACGAAAACCCGCGTTTTTGCGGAGAACGTTAGAGTTTTGGGACTATCGATTGGGTTTCGTGCCCACGATCGTGTAGTAACTGCGGAGATCAGTTTGGTACGAACACGGTTAGGTATTCCCCGTTCTGAAGATTTTTCAAGATTACGAAAAAAGAACTTTTCGATAAATGTTAACCGACGACTAATCCCGGAGACTGTGAAGAAAAAAAAAAAAGCATTATTTTCGGACACGCCACTGCACCGATGGCAAAACTAAAGGTGCATGAACAATATTGTAACGCGCCTTCCCTTTTCGTCGTTGTGCCCGTCGTCACGGTTGACGCAGTTGCGGTTCGACGTCCGCACTGCTCGGCGCGTTGGGCTTGTAACAGATGAACGCCAAATCGCGCGGAGCGAACAGTCTGCGAATGCCGTCCGCGACACGAGGCCACATGAGCAGGAGCACGAGCGTTAATAAAACAACGTTGGCCATCAGCAGATAGTTGTGATGACGGTACGCCGTAATGGGCGACACGGTCTCGACGACGCGTCGGGTCGTGTCGCACGCCCATCGTCCCTCGGAGCGCGACCAGAAGCACGTCCTGATGACGCCGACGACGGTCCACGGGACGACGACGGTCTTGTCGTCGCGTCCCGTCCATCCCTCGGGATCGTTCTCCGGCCGCTCTTCGCGTCCCGTCCATCCCTCGGGATCGTCCTCCGGCGGCCGCTCGTCGCGGCTCGCCGATCCGGAACCGTTCCCGGGCCGCGGTCCGCGGTCCGCGGATCGACGTCCTCTTCCCCGCGGCCGTTCCCCGGTCCCGTTGCCCAGACCGCCGTGCGACCGCGCCACCAGCTCCGACACGTTACCGGTGAACCGGACCGCCCACATGATCAACGTGGTCGCGGTCTCCGGCGTGGCCGCCTCCGCGAGCCGGACCGTGCGATCCGCGAGCCGCACCGCGCGGTCCAGGTCGGAGAGCTCGCGCGGCTCGAGCAGGCCCGCGGCCCCCCGGACGTACCGGTTGCCCGTCTCGACGACGGTTCTCAGCGACTCGACCGCCGCGTTCGCGGACGCGCGACGACCGGACGACGTTCGCCGGGTGGCCACGGACACGGCCGCCTCCCTGGCCAGTCGCATCGCGGCGTCGGCGGCCGCGTTCAGCTCGGACAGCCGGCTTCCGGTTTCCGGGACGGCCCGCCGCTGCGGCGGCCGCGGACTGTCGTCGGGCGTCCGGTCGACGGAGCCGCACGAACAAAGGAAGACGGGGTCGACGAACAGCTCCTTCGGGATCGGCCGCGTCCGTTCCTGCTCCGGCTTCAGGTGCAGCTCGCGGCGGCCGCATCCCGTCAGGCTGCCGACGTTCCCCGCGGTAATCGTGCCGGCCGCGCGTCGGCCGCCGATCGCGTACAGCCCCGCGGGCTCCTGGACGATCATCCGCGGAGCCTCGCCCGCGCACCGATCGTCGTCGAACGCCAGCGCGCAACCGCCCCTGTCCACGGTCATGTTGATGTCGCCGCGAATCGACTCCTCCACCCCCCACGACCGGCTCACGTTCAGGCACTCGTCGCGACCGAACCGCACGGTCAGCTCGCCGGCGCCGCCGTTGGAGAACGTCACTCGGACGTCGTCGTCTTCGTCGTCGTCGTCGTCCCGTTCCGGTTTCAACCACTCCCTGGTCCTGTTCCAGAAGTACCGCCTGTTCGGCTCGCTCTCCATCTCTTGCTGCGCCCATTCCATGAGCGCGCTTTTCGGCACGACGTACGTCGGTTCCTGCGCGCCCTCGGTCGACCGGGCGGCCGGCACCGGTCCGTAGTGTATGTACCGGCCGTCGTTAACCGACGCGCTCCCGAGCGCCCTGTACACCGAGAAGTACGCGATATCGTTGTCCACGTGCACCCACAAATCTGTACACACAGTCGACGACGAAAAATTATTCAACACGGTATAAAATATGTATGACGAAACGGGGAACGGAGGGTCGGAGGAATGCAGCGATGTGGAAATGATGTACGAAAGAAAATCCCGTTCGTTAGAAGGCTGGTGTGACGCGGGGTGGTCGCGCGCGCGTTGAACGTGCACCACAAAAGTAAAATAAGCCGGAAAACGAGAGGTGTGGTCCGGAAAGGAAGAAAACGTTTTGTGTTTTATAAAATCGCAGAAGACGCGGGAATTCTCCTCCGTGCGATTTCACCGCCGGATAATGAAAAGGGCGGCTTATCCGCCGGGAAAAATAATAAAGACAGGACGAATTCGCGTCGCACTGCTTTTGACCGCGCGTAGGTACGATGTAATAATACGAGTTGTTGTGGGATTTTCTTATATATATGTACCGTAGTCCATGTACAGACGGTCGATTGTCCTCGGGTTCCGACAGTCGCAAAAGTCGACGACCATGCGGAAGTACTTGCGGACGGACCACTGCGGCCGGGGCGTCTGCGTGCCGTCCGGCGGGACGACGCGCGCGCCGACGTACACCGGTTCGTCCACGCGGTCCACGGTCGCCGGAAAACGGTCGTACCTCTTGACCAGCACGCGGATCTCTTCCGGCACGTGCACCAGCTGTGGCCGGACCGCGGCGACGGCGACGAGGACGCACGCGAGCCGCAGAACCGCGGGCGGCCGCATGTCGGCGCGACGGGAAAAAAGCGAAAAAAATCGGAGAAAAAACGACCGCCGAACGGTAATCGCAGTAGATGTGTGTATAATATAATTGGTAGCGTTAATGGCGACGGGAGCGAGCGACGCCCGGCGTTTTATACGTCGACGGAGGCCCGTAAAAATACCGATCGATCGGAATTCTTTGTCGATACCGGTCATAGGCGGCGGAATGCCTGCACGCGCGTCCTGTCCGCAGATAGATCACGCGCGCCGCCGATAAACCGCGTTAACCGAGGGTGATGTTATCGGCGAGTACAACGAACCGCGGAAAACCCGGGAAATTCTGATAAAAAACGAAAACCGCGTGTCGAGGAGCAAAAGTAATCGTGGAAAGAAAAACGGATGCGAAAACCCTCGTATAAGTGTTGTTATTATAGTGAACGCGAGCGTGTTCCAGCGATCACGGAAAGAAGTTTGGAAAAACGCGGTTTTCGTATGAAATTTTCCGTCCTGTCCCGTACAAGTACCGCAGTCGCGAATCCGTTCGTTACGGTTATTGTTCGTGTTTTTTAATCATCGCGCCCTAAACGGGTTTTTTTTTCTTGTTTTGCTTCTCGAAAAACAATATTTTCTACGATAACACAGAAAGGTTTCCAAAACGTACTTCAACGTTGTTACCGTAAACACCATACTTTGCGTATTAAAATAATAGCGCACATGTTTTAGAAACTTTGCGCCTCTCTCTCTGTGTGTCTGGCCTTGTAGAGTTTTCTATAGAAAATATTGTTTTTCGACTACCATTAAAAAAAAAAAAAGGCGTACGCACAACGCACACAAAAATATAGGACAAGAGTTTGAAATGTTTTTAAAAAAAAAAATCGTCGCGCTGTGTACACGAAAAAAAAACAAAACAACTTTGTGCGAAAATGTTTAGATTCCGAGCGATTGGTTTTAAAACGCTGTATTTTTTTTTTTTTTTCTGTGATTTTAACGTAGGACACATTAAAAGATAGATCCGAGACGGTACTTTGTTTGAAGCGTTTTTTTGAAATCATAATTATTTTCGAAGGAAAAAAAGAAAACGGGCTAGATTTTTAAATCGACTTGAAATTTATGCGTGTCATTTAGGAGGGTATTATACGAGTGTTCATCGTCGATTTCGATCATTTTTGAGAGAGTAGTATGCAAACTTTGAAAGTTTTGTTATTTTATGGGTATTTCTTATGGGACGGTCAAATAACTACGGAAAACGTGTTTTTTACGCGTCAATTAAGATTTTTGTTCTTTGTGATCACTTTTTGTCTAGAATGCTCCGATTTTAACGTACGATACGTCAAAAGATAGATAACTGATCAGAAATGGTACTTTATTTGAAATTTTGATTATTTTTGGAGGTTATGTGAGCAAAAAAACAAAAACTGTCAAATTCCCAAAAGTTCGACTTGAAATTTATATGTGTCGTTAAAAACGGCTTAACGAGTTTACTGTTGAAATTTCAATCGATTTGAAGCTGTTATTTTGTCGTAAAACTCGTCATTCCGGGCGGCCGTGTATTTCTTACGGGGGCGGCACAAACAATCACTGGAAACGACGTGTTTTTTATTCGTCGATTTAGATTTTTTTTGATCATCTAAAATAAAAATCGGACCGAGCTGAAACTTTTAAATAACACACTGAAATAGGAAAGATACAGATTCGATAATAGTTTTTATTGTTAAACTCGTTTTTATCAGGACGTAGGTATACCAGACAACTGAGCTCGCCCAGAGTCGTATTTTCGAAGGCAACGTTGCTTTCAGAAATTAAACAACGCGTTTAAACCTAATCTGGTATAAGTCCTGGTAAAAACCGTATTTAGAAAATATATACTTAGAAAATTATTTTAAAAAAATACCTAGTGAAAACTATTTTCAATCTTTTGTAACGAATTAAAAAATTAATTAAGTTCATAAAAGTTTTAAAACTTGTGTGAAATAATTTTTTATAACAATAGTTAAATAGGTGTTGCCGGATTTCGCCATTTTTGTCACATAACTCGGAAAATAATCAAAATATCAAAAAACGCTTCGAATAAAATAAAATTTAAAACCGAAACTTTTATGTTACGGTGTTCAACGTAAGCAGGCACTCCTTTTACCCGAAAACGTCATTAAAACATGAAAATTTCAAATTTTTTGCGGTAGAATTCTCAATTTTTTTTTTTGGTTTTTGGGGTAAAATTTAAAAAGTAGACAAAATGTCAAGAAAAACCGAACTACCACCGGAGTCCATAGACCTTTCATTAGAGATACCGATATTGATAATCGGAACATTCCTTTTATACGAAAAACAAGAGAAAAAAAACATCATGGTAAAAACAACGCTTAAAATCAAACATTCTACGACTTATTGCGTATCTATTATCGATTGCAGAAAAATTCGTACTTCATTTTTATAAATTACAGACGCATAACACTGTCGACAATTTTATTTAAATAATTGTTTTTGTCGATATCGCGCCCGTAACAACACATTTTTTGTTTGCGCGTATCATTTTAAAATACTCACGTTGCAGATAGATTATAATTTCACAGAACGCGAGAAATTTAAATATTCAACGATTTTTAGTCGATTAGTTCGTTCAAACGTAGTGTGTGTGTGATAAATTATAACGATTGCATTTTTTAGAATTTTAAATTTTATATCGTTT
This sequence comes from Hormaphis cornu, assembly GCA_017140985.1. Classification (NCBI taxonomy): domain Eukaryota; kingdom Metazoa; phylum Arthropoda; class Insecta; order Hemiptera; family Hormaphididae; genus Hormaphis; species Hormaphis cornu. The sequence continues at coordinate 18,797,734 of CM029363.1, read as the reverse complement.
TTAGCTCCCGATAATAAACCGTTTATAAACCAACAATGTGAACCGATTAGCGAAATAACTGTTCTATAGGTATGTGTACCGAATCGTAAAAACAACTGCAAAAAGAAACAAAATTTAATACAGTTGTTGTGCGTGAATCACACAAAAACCGATAAAATCGGTTCCAATTTCGTTTCCATATCAAATAGTTTTATACTTTTAACCATGCAAACGACATGACGAAAGCATTTTTAAATTTTTTTAAAGGGACTGACTTTAAATAACATATAGCATATACTTTCTTATACCCTTAAAGTTGTTCACGGAAAAAGAAAAAAATACATCATTGTGAAAACATTACATTCTTCGCTGCGCTCAGAATCTCAAAAAACAAACCAAGTGTGAAGAACTTGCACGGTAAAACATTTACGAATAAAAATGTACACGCGCGGCATACATTCACATAATTATTATTATATTGCCATTCGGCCAAAGAATAACAAACTCGTATTTCTGACTGCAGTCTAAATAATATATTTAATAAACGTATAATACTGATAAAAATTACAGTGGGTATTACACATTAAAATTAAAACACGATTACAATTTTTTTTTTTCAAGTCATAAAAAGATACACAAAAGATAATTGTACGCTATATAATATGATAGGATAATATTTGATAAATTTAAAAAAAAAACACACAATATACGGTGGTTTTTCAGCGGTCGTTTGTAAGTGCAAACGGCGAAACAGCCTAAATAGTTTCACGGGTTTAGTAGTAGTTTTTCTAATATACTACACCTAAGTTTTACGATGAAGATTCGGTCGTACATGACAGTAATGAGTCGAATATTATATCATCATGTGTGTAAAGTTTAAAAAACTGTTGAAAAATAAAAAAACAGCTGGTATGAAAAAACTTTGTAGCTAATTGAGATTTAAAAGCCCGAGGATTTTTAAGTCTGTAACACATTCAATTGACACGATCCGATAAAAAAACAGCACGAATACAATCGACACGTTGCTCTAAGCTACGATGTGGAGGTGGTTTTTTTTTTTTTTAACAATATAAACGATGACAAAGACAAAACCACACTTATGTTCAAATGAATCGATAATTTATATTTTTGTACACATAACGCGTGTATATATCGATGTAGAAATAAATATTAATAAAATAAAATCGAGGTATAATTGTATTTTATAGTATAACAAAACAAACACGGTTAGGTATGGTATAAAAAGTCGTAAACGATTGCTAAAGGGGCCCCGTTCGCGGGATATTATTATAGTCGACGTATTAAATGGCGAATTTTAGCAAGTTCGACGACGATTAAGATCGAACAGCGCGGAGTCGACGTTGTTTAAAACGGCAAAATCTGTGTGAAATCTACGTTAAAATCGAATTTTTTCCAAAAACTAGCGTCGAGGAGTTAGAAAAGCGAGTACGGAACGAGAAAAAAAAAAGAGTTTTCGCACTTGGAGAAAAAAACGATGTCAACTCTTTTAACAAAGTTTAACTGCCTCGAGCGTCTTATTTAACTCTCGCCTTACCTTGCAATTTTGTTTTTCTGAGAAATTTAAAAACCGTCTGTATTAGCTTTGAGAGTTAAATTTGATATGTGGTTGTTGTTACGAGCATTCGATTATGACTCTCGCATATTTTATTATTTTATTTTGTTTAACTCTCATATGCATCGTTGGGAGAAAAAATTGAATATTAGGTTATAAAAAGCGGGAGCAATTTTCACTGTTTTGCACGTATTGTGATATAGGTGCAAAAATTATCTGTTTTACTCTAATTGAATATCAACGTACGATCAAATTGATTAACGGTATGAGTACAGGCAAGCAGGTAAGTAATATTTTCATACAAATTTTAACATTTTAACAAACGTATTGTGAAAATACACTTATGAGCGTCGAATTTAACTCTCGCCTAAAATCCTACCTGTTTTAAGCACGATCGATTCGGAATATCGTAAACACCATATGACAGGATAAACTAAAATAAAACCAAAAACGTCGTCGTTTCGATTAGAGCGTGGTTGACCTGATTAGGTGGGTATTTAACTCGCAGATCTATTACAGAGGTATTTTCAAAAACGTGACGGCAGTTAACTTGTTAACAGCCCTCGCACAAACATGAGCGCTGCTCACTCGGAATAATTGATCGGAACCCCTTGACCCTATCGTTTACGCGTGTTCTGGCCGCGACCAGCCGGCCACGGACTCGCGCGCGTTCCTCAAGAACGACCCGATCGCCACGACCACCATCGTCATCCATTTCCACGCGTCCTCCACTATTCTCGTGGTGATCTCGCCGAAAGACGTGACCGCGGTCTCGCCGTTCTTCGCGCCCCCGGGGAGATCGTCCGCCGCGGAGGAGGACGCGTCGCCAACCCGTCCGGTCTCCGACGAAGAACGTTCCGGAACGGTCGCCGCGGGCCGCTCTCCGGCGTTACCGGTCAAAACGTCACCGTCCAGGCTCCCGGTCCGCGGTTCGGTAACCGGCACGAACGGTTCCGTCCGATCGGTTCGCGCCGACGCGCCCGTTCCGCTGCCGGCCGGTGACGGTTCCGCGGTCTCGACGATTAATATCTTCACCGCGGGTTTCGCGGCGGCGGTGACGTCGGCGCCTGGCGGAGATCCGTCTTTTGCGGTCAAAAAATGATCTCTGACGATCTT
>CM029363.1:18757162-18794966 GCA_017140985.1 Hormaphis cornu | reverse complement strand
GTCGGTTTGCGTCGAAGCGTCCGCTTTACTGGCTATCGGTTCCGGCAGGTCGGTTTGCGTCGAAACGTCCGCTTTACTGGCCGCCGGCAAGGACTGCGTCGCGACACTTACCGCCTTACGCTTCGCGGTGGAGGCCGCCGCGGCTTCTTCGGTATCCTTTTGAACCGCACCGCCAGTCGAAGGTCCGGCTATCGGTTCCGGCAGGTCGGTTTGCGTCGAAGCGTCCGCTCTACTGCCGTGCTGCCTTTCTGTAGCGCCCTCGGGTTCCGCCGAAGAAGATCCGCACGAGCACGAGCACTTTGGCCGGTCGCCAGCCGGAGCTGCTGCGGTCCTCGCGCCGCCGACCGACTTCCGGCCGCCGCATTCCGTCACGCTCTTCACCGGGAACGGCGGTTCTTCCGATTCCGGGTCCGCCGAGTCGTCCCCGTCCCGCGGCAGTAGGCTCTCGGGCGCCGTCGCGAACACCATTTTCGCGCGGCCTTCGCACCGCTCCTCGCTGAACGCCCGCAGGCAGCCGGCCCCGGGCAACAGCCCGCGGTAGTCGGTGGTTCGGTTCTGCGGCACGTCCACGCACCCGCGGTCCGGCATCGGCTCGCCCTGCGCGCCGTCAGCCGCCGCTGCTCCGAAGCTCCTGTCCGCGAACTCCCGGCGCAGCCACTCGCCGAGCTCCGCGTCTCCGATCGCGTCCTCCTCATCGCCCGGCCCTGCGCGGTGCGGACCGAACACCACGGCCGTTCGCCGGCGCAGAAGCTCGCCGGGCACGATCGCGGTGCCGGACTCGTTCTCGACGACCACGTCACCGTCCACGGTGGCCGAGAAGTACGTGGAGCGGTCGCGCGCGTACAGCGACAGACCGTAGTTGACCCGGGCCACGGTGCAGCCGTGCCGGAGGGTTGGCCCGTCGGCCGTCCGTCGGTCGCAGTCGCAGAACTCGACGATCGCCTCCAGGTCGGCCCGGCCGCACTCGTCGTCCAGCCGCGATTCGCCGCGCTCCAGCACCGCGAGCTGGCCGTCGGCGAGATCCGCCGTCCCGCCGTCCCGGGCCGCGCGGCCGATCCGGACGAGGACGCGCCTCGGCACGCGGACCGTGACCGGCGGCCGGGGGCCAAGGCACAACGCGGGCAAAAACAGCAGCGCCGCCGCGGCGGACAGGGCTAGGCCGCGCGGTCGCGTCATGGAGACGGGCTGGACGGGAATAAAAAATTACCAACTCGAAGCGAACGAGCGGACGGAAAAAGCGACTATTGTTACAATACGGGTGTTCGGCCGAACGAACGTTTTTTTTTTTCGCGAGCACGGCAGTTCTGACCGATTACCGGATTGTCGGTGGCGGTACAACAACAACAACTGTGGAACAAAAACGTTTTTGAACACGCGCGCACATGTTTCGTGACAACGTCGGTGGTGCCATACGTGTCGTATCGCACTCGGCTAATTATTTTTCAGGTGGTACGGTAGAACGTAGCGCCATTTGAATAAACACAAAGAGGACGCGCAAAAGTAGCCGTGAAAAAAACCGGAATGTTTATTATAGTAATAGGTTTTGAAATCGCTCGGACGTGTTTCGCGAAATATCGAATTTTTAGGATTCTGCGACGAAGAACGTTTTTCGCGTTGGTTTTCACGTGATGCGTGCGTGTTATTTATTTTTTACCACGATAACTTCTTGAACGTACGGATACCTCCATCGTAGATTTACGCGTAAAAAGATTAAAAACAACGACGAAAAAAAACTACGCAAAAGGAAAAAAACGTTGAAAATTACCGCGAACGTGTTTTGGACGTACTCGGGCGATAGCGCGATAATGACGGGAACGAACGTAATATTGACGTTAAACGGGTCTGATGGAAATTTCGTAAAATTTTTCTGCTGAACACGGAACACGTTGACACTATACTTCTCTTCTTGTTGTGGATTTTTGTTTAATGTCCACAAAAAATTTCGAATATTTAACCCGAGCCCAACGCGTAAATAATACACAATACGTCATTAAAAAAAATTCCGTAGTCAAAAATTTTTAGTCGTTTGAAGTCGGCAAATTTTCGAATAAGATTGGTCGACTATTTTCGGGAAATATTCGTAACTCACGAAAATCTGTTATTTAACATTTGAAAATTGAATACGTTATGTAAAACAAAATTTGAATAATAAAACAGTGTTTAAAAAAAAAAATCCGCTCAATAGGTTCGGAATGCGTACAAAAAAAAAAGTATTGAAAAACGGTGCTATTTTTGTTATAACAACGAAATTTTGTGCAATTGAAACGTAATAAATTAATGTTCCGAATGGTTTTCGCACAAATTGATTATCTAAACTGAACTTTGTGACTAATTTCTTTATTTCTCTATATTTGAGTCACTGTGAGCTCATTCGGAATCGTTATTTTTTGTAGGCGATTTTCAAACTTCCCACAACATCACACGCGACCTAGTGCGATTCCAGATTTTTTTACTTGTAATATTACAGCTGTTGTTTGTTACTCGTTCAACCATTTTTAAACCTGAAAATTGTTAGTACTTGTTGTCAGCATAAACAATTTTGAAATTTACAACTTAATGAGAACAGGTACCTAACCGTCAGATGTATATTACATCATAATGATAACAATATAGTGACCATTTTCATTTTTTTTTTCACGGAATTTTTCAGACATTTGAAATATTCCCATTGAATATTGATTTCATCTATATAATTTTTAATTATTACAATATATAATTTGGAAAAAAGTTCAAAAATTAATATTTATGATTTTGGAATAACTTTGGGTCAAAAAACCTTTGGGAAAGCCTTTTGCAAGTAAACTTCACTGAAAATTTATATCAGTTTTAAGAACCCTAATCGCATCGATAGATCAATTTGTATGTAAAAATGAGAATTTTTTTTTAATTACTTACAATCTCACACAAACTCGTTTAATCTTTCTTTAAGACTTGTGATAATTTCTAGTCAATCGCAGCAATTTGTAAATCTTTTATTTTTTTATCTCACCTAACTAAAAAAAAAAAAAATTATAGTTTCAAAGAAATTATTCTACTGATGAACAGTCAAAGTTTGAAAACCTATCATGAGAATGCTATACTATGTAAAAAGATTGAAGCATTTCTACTAGGTAGGCCCAAATAGGGTTTTTAGAAAAAAAAAACTAAACATTGTAATGAGTAAAATATTAAAATCAAAACATTCCTCGCTGCGCTTAGTATATAATATTTATAACTGATAAAAACGAGTATTAAGTGACCTAGTACAAAAAATGTGACTTTTAGTGTCCTTATTTATTTAAAGTGATTACTCGTGAAGCCTGCAAAATACGTATTTAGTTATAAAAAGTAAATCATTTTAAAGATTAGGCTTTTTTATTTTTACAAAAAAATACATTCATAAGTTCTCCACTTCTACGTGTGTTGCCCAGATAAACCCTTTAAAACATAGCCCAACATCGCCCAACATTGTTCCACTTAAAAAACGCATGATAAAAATAAACAAAATACTGTATAAGTACTGTATAAGTACTTTATCAGATATCTCTAAAATAAACAGCAATAATTGTTCTGATTAAAAATATCAACATATCTTTAACAATTATTGATAAGACACGGATTAATTATTAATGGTATTTTTGAGTGTAAGTAATTAAATGTTAAGAATCTTCATATTTTTATTATTGTTGATTTATTAGTATTTTACAAAATAGACTCTTAACATTACGAGTGTAAAAAATGCACTTAGTATAAATATTAAGAATTTTTAAGTTAGTAACTTGAAATTAGTGTAGTACAAAATAAAATAACAAACACGTAAGGCACAAAGATTACGCGTCGTCATCATTGTTGGGTGCTCGTCCACCGGGAGCTTTTGGACCTCCAGCCCTTTTGGCCATAATAATTTGATCAACTTTCAAAATTGTGCATGCTGCTTGTGTTGCATACTGCAACCCCCAAAATTTAGACAGATAAGAATCGACAATTCCCGCTTTGCTAGAGTCTATTAAAGATGAGCCTTTGGGCTGCAAAAAAATTTAAAGAATATAATATGAATTCAGATAATATCCACAAATAAAACACCGTGTTAACTTACTTCAATATTGAAGCCGGCATTTTTGTTTCCTTTGCTGTGTTGAGCGTACAGCTCGGCAAGTGTTTCGTTGGATTTAACACCAGTGTTATCAGCTAAAATTTTAACAAAACCTTCCAGAGCGATTGCAAACCTTTTAGCACCATATTGTTCTAATCCGGGCAATGTATCGGCGTACAAGCCAACTTGATAGGCAAGTTCCATTTCAGCGGCACCAGCTCCAGGCAACAATTTGCCGTCCTGTGTAAAAATAATTGACATTTAATATTATAGTTTTGAATTAATCCACACAATTATTTAACATACTCTTGAAATGCCTTTAAAAGTGTTAACACCGTCATCAATAGCTCTTTCAATATCGTCCATGTAATTGTCGGTGGCACCACGAATAACAATTGTCGACATGCGAGAGTCGTTTCCATCTAAACGGAATACTACCAAGGAAGTGTCGCCAAGTTCATCTACGTAAACACTGTCGGCATAACCAATTTCTTCTTTGTTCGGTGGTGTCTAAAAAATAATTTAAGATAACTAATATTAGGAATTAAAACATCCAATAACCAAGTATCATTAAAACATTTTAAATGATTAATTTGTCATTTGAACAAGTAATAATTTTATTTTATAGAAAGTTAAAGTGAATAGAATACTAGAAACCAAAACTAATTTTTAAAAATATTAATTAAAAATTAAAGTTAAAATAAATAGAATAGTGAAAACTAAAAGTAATTTTTAAAAATATTAATTAAGGGGCCTAATGCCAAACTCAATTTTCATTCAAAAACACACTTAGAGGAAAAGTTATTTCTTGTATTTTATTTAACTGATGAAATAAAATATTTTGCCACCTGCATTGAACTCAGTTTCTAAATGTGTTGTCAATTTTTAAATTAGTTTTTTGACCAATTTGTTTATACCTATATTTGAAGTAAAAGCAATTATAAGAAATCAACAAGAGCTGTAGAACATGTATTCTATTTCTATAAATTAGAAAATATATATGTTATATTTAAAACAAAAGATATGTCGACTCAACGAGACGTGAAAACTTTTCCAGCTATGTCAATGTTGTATGTTTAAATGCACCTAGTAGACACTGTCCAAATTTTGCCTTTCAGTAAATAGTTTTAAATAAGTAGCCCGCACTGAGCTCAAAATCGTGTTGAGTAATTTAGGGAAATGCTTACAAGTCTAGGTAGTGCAGTGGCTGAAATAGATTTGCATAATCGTCTTAAATCAAATTTGCTCATCAAACGGACGCCCATTATTTGATATTTGTTTAAATAGTGCAACGCCATGTCACCAAATTTTCCACCAGCAACAATTACAGTGACGCCGGCATCAGCAATAGCTTTTATTTGTTCTTCAAGCACTATTTCTTCACCGCGGCTGAAATTTTGTAACTCATCAGCCGATTTGATTAAAACTGTTCCCTAAAATACAAATGAAATTAGTTTTTCCGTTTCATTGTTTCAATTTCAATTTCAGTATACTTTGGTCTCGGTTGTGGTGATATCAATGGGACATGTATACACGGCGATTTTAGCATTTTTCTGCATAGTGATATCTCCTTCATTGGTGCGTTTGAACACCATACCATTGACAACAGATGAGTTGTACAAATTTGATCCCTAAAAGAGTAAACAATTGACAGTTAATGTATTATTATGCTTACATCAAATACACCATTATGATATATTTACCAAAATTTTGCACACTCTAACATTGTCAACATTAAACGTAGTTTTCTCAGGAAGAATAGAAGCTGAAAACAAATTTCCGTAGATTAAAACATATTTTCTGATTTTTTAAAGCATTTTATACAGGTTTAAATGAATATATAATATTAAAACTCAATACAAATTATTTGTTTAAAATTGATTAATTTACATCATAACTTTAAATGGAACAGTGTGTGTAGTTATATATTTATTATTTAGTTATAAAATTTCTATAAGACGAGAGGTCTGTTTTTTTTTTCTTTGCGATAACTCATTTAAAAATTTTTTAAACAATTTTCACACAAAATTAGGGTAAATAAAAAGTTTTTGAATAATTCTAAACGGTTTTGATTTTATTGGGTTAAAAAACACAAAATTTTTAAAAGTTTTGTTCCACACATTTTTTTAATTCTCAATTTCAAAACTAGCAATTTATTAAAATATAGTCTTGAATCTTAAATATTGAAATATAATCGCAGTATCTTAGTAATAAAATATAATCTTGGCATCTTAGTAATATAATATTAGTGTATATAAATATCTAAAAAGAGTCAAACAAACAAGTAATTTCAAAAAATCAGCAGTCACGCTTATTTTACTTTGTCATTAGATGTTTATACATTAAAAATTGACAAATAATTTCAGAAAATTCTATCTAAATTTTATAACCTATACTTCAAATCTCTAATGTGGTATTAAATTCAATTTTATTCTTTAGTTTCAACCAGCAAAATAAAAATATCGGCCAAGATTATTTGGAGCAAAAAAGAAAACTGGTTAATATTAATGAAATTGACAAACTGTAACGAATCTTTTAGTAGTTGACTATCAAGAGATTCTCGTGACTTTAGAAAAACATCTAATATTAGGTACGTTTCATCATCATCATATAAGTAAAAAAATCTAGTTCACTCACTGCACGCTTTTAACACAAGATCGGTAATATACTGTTCTTGGCCATACTGCTTGCTCATTATAGCCGATTTCACCGCTTGGGCTATGGTTTGTTGATCGGCGTTGTTCTTGATGTCTTTTATTTCGTGACACGTTAAGGTTGGAAGTATTTCGAGCGTTTTGTCGAGCGCTAGTTGAAAACCCTCACACACCTCGACCGGAGTCAAACCCTAAGCCAAAAATAAATGTGAATACGAGTGGCATAATTCGAATACAGCTGGTAGGTGGTACTCGTGTTAGCAACGTTTGACAGAAAACAAAAAAAAAAAAAACACACTAACCATTTTCAACAAGTGTTCGGCCTGTTCGAGCAGCGCTCCGGCCATGATGATCACAAAATTGGTGCCGTCGCCCACTTCCTGTTCTTGCATCTCGGCCGCGAACACGATGATTTTGGCCGCCGGATGTTCGATCTACGGTACGCGGACAGCAAAAACACACATCGGTTTTCGATATTTATACGTCATAATAATAATATTATTAGTTTATACACGAGAAGAAAAAAGAAAAACGACGGCACTTACGTCCAACTCTTTGACGATCGTGGCTGCGTCGTTGGTGATGAACAGCTTGTCGATGTGATTTATGACGATTTTGTTCATGCCGTTCGGGCCGTACGCAGTCTTGACGGTGTCGGAGAACTGTTTGCAGGCGGCGATGTTGCGGTACACCGCCTCTTCCAGACCGGACAAGTGCTGAAACGAAAACCGGAAAGAGCGTGACACAGGCGCATTACACCCCTCAGTCAATTATAAAAACCCCCGAAAACTCAAAAAAAACACAGATTGTCCCAATACAATTTAGTTGCCCCAAAAGGTTAAAATTTGGTTCGCCGAATCGCGTCGTTTGGGTGTAATTAACAATCGTTTTGCACAGACTACTCACCATGGCACCGTCCTTTAACATTTGAGCAAAGCCCGGAGCTTTCGGAACGTGTAAAGCCATCTTTGGATTTTACGCAGAAAAAAATCAACGCGAAAAAACGAACGAGTCGGGCGTTTTTTTTTTTCCGTTTCGTTTTTCAGTCTTTCGAGTTTTGTTTGGACGAATATTATTTTTGAAAATACTATATCACATAAAATAATTGTTCGGAAATCACAACAAAAGTCGAAACTCGTATTTTGAGGTTAGTGCTTTCGTTCCGGCGTTATCACTATATAAAATCGGCCCTACAGCTGCACGCCTGCCCGTCTACCGCGGTCGCGCGGTCTCGGACGATTGCAGCTAGGATTTCTCGACTGGGCAGACACGGACGGCGCGCCAAATTCAAAACGTACGTCGTATCTATATTATAATTTTGTATTTAAGTGTACGTTTTATTATTTAATTTTTAATTTATCAATCGGTCAATGGAGTGTCCGTAAATACGTGTTTATTTAATATTTTCATCCGTTCACAAAACAAAAAGTGATTGCACCCTGCAGTGGCTGCATAGTATTGTAATATTAAAGTACACTTTCAATATTTTTTCGAGCGAGAATAAATTGTGTTGTATTGAATTTTAATGGTCAATATTGTTTTTAGTTCGGAAAACACATTTCTATTATTATTATTATTTTAGTCTCTTTCGTGTATAGTTTATTATATACTTGCAATTTGTCGAACTTAAGATGGGCGTGTATTTGAAAAAAATAAAAAAAAATCATGTTTTAGGTACGTTTATTAAAACGTTACGAGACATTTACGGTTTTCGTTACTAATCAAGTTAAAAATGTTGTCGTTTATTTATATATATTGTTATTTACAATGAATTCGATAGTTAATAGGTAGGTAATAGGTATGTACTTTTTTAACATTTAGCTTTTTCGTTACACGAAAAATGCAACGCGCTTTTCCAATCAACGTGGAAAAACATGATTTTTTTTTTTTGTAAATTTCATTATAGACATCAATACTTAATTTTAAAACTGGATTTAAAATTATCATTTTAAAAAGCATATTTTATTGTATTTTTGGTCATTATAATAACATCCCTTCTGTCGTTATTGTATAATATCACCACGCGATAGCCATACATTTGTCGCTATTATATTATTATTATTTATACTAATATGTAGGTATTATGTTCATTGACGTTCAAACTTTTAACTACGTTACAATATTATAATCGTCATATTTTGTACAAACGTAGGTAATAAAATAACGTTATTATTATTATTATTATAATATTCCGTTGTCGTTATCGGTCGATTAGAAAACCGCAGTCCGTTTCCACCACGTACCTATGATAAGTTAAATGGAAAAACGGGCAAGTACTTAAATTTTGCATATTTCATAGGGTACATAAAAACTATCCCCATGGTGTTTGTCAGCAGAATGTTTGAGTTACACAACAATAGCCCTCTTGTTTGCGCCCCATTATTATTATTATTGTTGTTGTTATATGTACAATCGTAGGCGCGCGCAGACATCTGTCACAGGGTGTGCCACACTATATAAATTGAACACCCGAAAATGAAAAACCGGGAAAGAATAAATCTCCCTAGGGAAAAAAACAGGAACATGGATCTTGCCGTTTGATTTGGTCACTGTTTCGTGTGGTTTACCCGTTTAAAAGAGATGGATTGACGTTTTATAATAACATATATAGGTATTTGTAATTGGAATTTAAAACGATTTGTACGCGAACCGTTACCTCGTAGTTTTTTAAAACACTGTTGTTTGACCGAACAATTTTCGATTGATCGAACGTTTGATGGCATCAAATCTATTTGAACGAACAGCGCGTCGTCGTGACAGTTATTTTTAAAGGCGCGTTGTGGCCGAAAACACGAGACAAAAATAAAAAAATCAACGCCTATAAAATAAAATTGCGTAAAAAAAGCAGGAAATTTTTTTATTCATAGATCCGTGTATTTTAATATACAGGGGTTTCATACATTCGCCGTACTTACGAAAACGCGCGCGGTTAAGTTAGTAATAAATAAAAGTTTTTAACTCTAAACACCGCAGGCTGCTCTTAAAGTTGACACTATACTTTTTTTGACTAACTGTGGAAACGTCCTAGGTACGATCTTAAAATTCTCCGATTCACTGAAACGATTGTTGAACTCGATTCCTGTTTCGTATGTTACCCGTCCCAACGACTGTGAACATTTCAAGTTGTTCTCGGAGGCCTACTTTTGGACACCGTTTCCAGAGGTCAATTGGCCGCCGCAGGGTATGCCAAGGGACGACTGGCACACACTGTACGCACCCCTATGATCGCACACGCGGTGTAGTGGGTATATAAGGGTAGGTACGGGATAGGGGTAGGTGCACGACCCACGTGTGTTCATATGTGCGCATGAATCTTGAATGAGAGCGTTCTGGAGTGTTTTTAATAGCTTTTCAGTTTTCTATGAACGCACGTAACGTTATAATGGCCGAATTCTACGCGCTAGTACTTAATAATGTAATCATTTTTTGTACAATATTGTAATAATACGGTATACGGCAGGGTGCGGCGGCGGGGCTGCGTAAAAAACGAACGATGTAAAAACAACAGATAACGTTACGGTATGAAAAGTTCTGCGTTTTCACAATATGCTTTAAAAATACGATATTTCTTTTTGTACAAATGTATAATACAGGCGTATATTTTTCTATACATTTTTTTTTCATTCGTAAACGCATTTCGTTCGGGTAATTAATGTATGTTGTGTCGGTGGTAGCTGGATTTTTAAACGGTGTTTTCACTGGAAATAGATAATGTTTGGAAATTACTAAAAAGATGTTTCTATATTTTTGCTTGTAACACGATCAGTAGGTCAAAGCTTTTCATACTTTTTTAACGTATTCGATTAGTTAAGCAAATCTACGAGTCCCACAAGACAGTGACATCAGTTTTACGAATACCAAGTATACGAATTTTTCTCTTGGCTACTACCGCGAGACGGCGAACTCAAAATATTATAACCACAATTTTTTATTTTTAACGTACTTATAGTTTATTATTGTTAGTTGAAACAGAAGAGAATATATTGATACACGTACGCGATGTCTTTAAAACGAATTTGCAATTTACCATCTGTATTATTATAGAATTTAAAAATAAGATGACTTATATGTACCTAGACATTAAAATTATGAATATGCATTTATTATTGTTTAAGAAATAAACGTAACCTGATGATCATATTATTTGCAATTATTGAAAGTTAATATTCATTCATAGCACTATATAAAAATATTTGAGCGTCGTTAAAATCAAAAATACTTGTTTTAGATAGCAAAAACACACAAAATTATGTGCCACTACTCACGCCCTTTGAACTTCAATTTTGTTTTGTTTATATGTATGTTTACAAAATTCAAATTATAGGAGCTAAAGTTTATATTCATATGGATAATTGCTAAAATTTGGTAATTTTTAAATACATCATCCTGTCTAACTATAGTTATAGTTTTCTTCTTTCAATAAAAAAATTAATACATGTTCTAGGCTTGAGAGTTTTTTCTGTAAAGGCATTTTTGTTCGCCTAACTATTGGTGATTGAACACGCTATTGACAATTACCTACATGACGTAAAACGTTATATAAAAACAATGTCAATTTAAAAAAGAACACGACTTTGGAGATTTACCTTTTACTACTAGCGAAATGCGCGTTCAACCCTTCTTACGATGACGTTTAAAAATTTCAAGTCGTCCGGTGCCATTCTGGTAGTTTCGACTTGTTTGTGTTTCACAACTCAAAATAATAAATAAAAATTTCAAAATATTAAAATCTAAACCAAAACATCATATGTCAAAATATTTATATCGGTAATGATCGGGGATAGTTTCTATACTATACTTTAAAAAGTATTATATATAAAAAAAAAAAAAAAAAGAAACATTGTAAAATCGATTCACTCCTGGCTCAGAATCTAAAAAATATAGTCCGTTTCATAATTGCGCGAGCCGAGTACACATTTGTTCGTATTCGCGAATGCGCAGGACGTTTTGTCATCATACAATAACCATAACTTGACCTACTTTTCGACTTTCGAGTGTATACAGACAAGAACAACGCACCTATTATAGATTATTTAATTTGTACGAAGAAAAAGTTCCGAGAGTGTTTTTTTTTTAAAGTTTATGGGAATGTAATGTAGTCGGAGCACAACTTATGAACGTGTTTCAAACTTCAGCTGAATTCGAAAATTGTTAAAAAGGAAAAATCATCAACTGTAAAATTACGAATAACACGATTCTCGATTAAATATAACTTTTCCGAAAAAATTACAATATTTAGATCAGAAATTACGTCGTACCGAATCGACAAAGCCGAGAATAGCTAATAACTGATACCTAAATATTATTAATTGTAGATGAGATTAAAATAATTTGGTCAAACATTATCCACCTGAAAATATAGAGATTCGAGCAGTTATTTTTAAATTTGTGTTGTCTCGGTAGATAATAGAACTTATTTATCTCGATAAAATTCGTTAACTTTATAGACATTTTGTTTAAACGCCATTCGGGTAATCGATATAACTATGGCGTATACAATCGGGTACACATACGAGTGTATCGGTACAATCGGGTACACGCGAACTGCGCCCCAAAAAAAAATTTATATATTCGACCAAACGTCAACCGTGATAAGACATATGTGCGTGCTTAACAATCAAAATATATTTTTTGTCTTCATTTACCTCGTGTTAATTTCACTTTTGGACGTTTAAAATTGACGCGACAACACCGAATGCATCTCATTTGTGTTCGTTTTTATCTAAAAACAAATAGTGAATACTCATAATAACAATACGTTCTCCCAAAACCTCTGAAAAACGGTCGTTCGGCCCTGATTTCGTTTTGAAAGGTTTGAAATTTTTAGATTCCGGACGTCAGCGAAGTATGCATTGTTTTTACAATGATGTTTTTTTTTTCTGTGATCACTTTTTCTCGTAGAAGGAATGCTCCGATCTTAACGTATGACACTTGAATAGATTGATCCAAAATGGTACGTTTGTTTGAAGCGTTTATTGAGATTTCGATTATTTTTAGAGTTATGAAAACGAAAACGTCGAAATTTTTGAAATTGTTCCGTTCGACTTGAAATTTATACGCGTCGTTAGAAATGGTTTAATGAGTTCACTGCTTAGTTTTCAATCGATTTCGATCGTTTTCAAGGGAGTTATAGAACTTTTTGAATTTCGCGCAGTTATCGCTCCATAAAACCTCCGGTTATTACGTTTCAGTCTCGAAACTTTAATACAGCGTAGAAAAGATGGTTTTACATATGTGGTTAAAACATTTAGAAAATTGGTAGACACGATTTCGGTTTATACGGTTTATATTTTAGGTACTATACGGACAACCGAGCTCGCTCAGAATTCTCGAAGGCGATGATTTATCGTTGCTTCCGGACGTAAAGTAATACACGTTCAAACCGCAATACTTCTGAACCGCGGTGACCCGCCCGGAACGTGGTCAAAGCTACTCCGTCAAACTGCCCGCGCCACCTACCCAGAGCGATCACGGATTTTTTTTTCGATTTTTTTTTACGCGAAAAGTCACACAATTCTCCCCCGGATCGCGAACAGCGACAATAATAACGGTATAACGCGT
The DNA here is from genome assembly GCA_017140985.1 of Hormaphis cornu. Classification (NCBI taxonomy): domain Eukaryota; kingdom Metazoa; phylum Arthropoda; class Insecta; order Hemiptera; family Hormaphididae; genus Hormaphis; species Hormaphis cornu. The sequence continues at coordinate 18,781,679 of CM029363.1, read as the reverse complement.
ACGTACGATAATTCCGACGTGCGCAATAACGGCGGGTCGAGAGAACGAAGAGAAAACAATGTTTGAAACGGTGTTCGATATCCGCGGGAAAACGCGGAAAACGCGTTTCCGAGGGGAGTGTGCAGGCCGGAAACGAAAGGGACGTGCCCGAGGGACGGCGAGGAAAAAACGGGTGAAAATGAGGGGAAGTGAAAGGGACGGGAGGAAAAGGGCACAGCATTCTCGACCGTTTTCGGCGACGCGTCGTCTACGGGATGTCGCGTTTCCGGAATCCCCGTCGCCAGCGCACGCGGTCTCGTACGCGATTTTGCAACAAAAAAACAAAACAGGTATGGGTTTATTTTTTTTGTTTCAATTATTGTAAGAAAATACAAAGCTCCGTTCAAAGAACTAACTGTACGCAGTGTGAAAAAGTTTTGAAAATCTAAAACGAATTTTATCTTTTTTTCAAAACCGTCTATAACACGAGGTTCGTGCGTATTCTCGACTCACTTTTTCACTTTTTCAACCCTTGTTTGGGAATTCAACTCGCTACGATCTCCACGAAAACGACACGGATATAATTTAGGCATACTAACACTGTATTTTCAAAGGATCGTTGGACATTAAAAATGGAATTGCATGGACACGATAATAATTATTTACAATATTTACAATTATTGTTATTATTAATGTTTTTGCGAATTCGGAATCGTTGAATCACCATACATTTTATTATAAACGTCGATGTCTAAAAAATACCCCTCAATGTGACAGTTTTTTCCCTCACGAGACGTCGTCACATATACTGTGTATAGGTGCTCTCTCCCCTCTCACAGGGATGCCCCTGATAGAGAAAGGGACGTTCAGAGTAAAATGTTTTGGTGTTATTATTGTTCTCACTGAAATCATTACTGATGTAATAATTTGGACGTGGGTCGAATTTCATGGAACAATAGTTACTACCCTTGAGTAAAGAATGTTCGTTTTTTTTTTTTTTTTAGTTTTGTTCTCAATATTGTTGGCCCGCCAAGACCGATGACGAACGCACAAATCGTTTTATTATTCTACGCTCTTTTCACTTAAATCTGAGTGCCTATTTTAATTTCATTCGATCGATTAAAAATGTGTGCACCGAGCGATGAATAAGACAGCGTTTCACAACGACGGTCGCACACACAAAAGAATAAAAGACACATCGTTTCGGAGTAGTAAGGCACATAGTTTTGGAATGTGTTTATAGTGAATTTGTATAGAAAATGCATTGCTTGCGAAAATCGCGGTTCTAGGCGAGTTAGAGATAAGTAAAAATTTTAGTTCAAAAATTCGTCAACTATACTTGATACTTGTGCGACGTTTGAACAATGTACGTACATTTCAATTGGTTTCAACAGTTTTATAAAGAGTAACTACCTATATGTTACGTTATATTACGCGGAATCTATACAAAACTTTTTCCTCAATTTAATATTATCCTCAACGTTATCACAACCATCATGGGGGGTAAAATAAAACGATTTTCATCAAATCAAATATTATGAAAGATTAACATTTAAAAATGTATAAATAGGTGACATTTAAAATCGAAAGCAGCCGATAACAAAATGTTTGATTTTTTTTTTTTGAAACAATAGGGTAATAAAAGATTTTACCGACGACGTTTTTATGAGTACTATGATCTTTAACGATTCATACAATTAATGTTTGTTACGTCATTCGCAGTAGGAAAATGTGAGAATTTTTATTTTTTTTTTTTTAGGTTATACGTTACTGTAGTTATGAAAGCTATGAAAACCGTCAACAGTTGTGATGGAAAAAAACGTGTTATATTTTACGTGTACTAATGACGTAGCACGAGGTGGCTGGGGACCCTTCGACTGTTTCTTTAACTTGTTTGACTTCTTAAAAACTGCAGTGACCGAATTCAATAAAAATACACTGCAACAACAGCGTTTATCTCTACTTTTGTTGCGTACATTGTATTATGTATGTTTTCGGGAAAATCCATTCGAGAAATAACAGCATTACGTTGTGCGGCATAACATAACGGTCAACCGGGGTAGGCGGCGGAAATGTAGGTGCGAGGGATGAAAGGGACGGAAATTCCAAAGGGAAACGCGAGGACTACCCTTTATACGCGTAATCTATTCCGGCCGACGTCGACGACGACGCATTGTCTAAGGGAATATGGCCCGGCCGCGTAAGGGCGCGTTTTCCGAATCCGCCGTTTACAGGGTGCGCTCGTTTCGTCCACAGGGTCCGCGCGGTCGCCTTGTGCGGGCAACGCGTTTGTGTCTCGTTCGTTCGGAATATAACGCGATATCCCTTTTGGAAAAGTTATTCAAAACACATATTCGAATACAGGTATAGCGGCTATGTGGGGTGTACTTAGGGAAAAATATTTTATGCGGAACGCGACGCGTAATCGAAAAATGTACCAATGTAAAAAAAATGTTCCGATACCGTAAAAAGTGTTTGTGTTTTTTTTATGTACACAACGTTATTACAGCGAACCTTCGATCGAAATAAAATTAGAATGTTTCTTAGCGAAAAGAACGGTCGCACGAACGCATAAATTTAATATATATACATATTATAAGATCGCGCGGCGAAGTTCGATTTTGAGTTATTTACCACAGTTCAAGAATAGTAAATATTTCGGTGAATTTGTACAAACGAACAAAGAATCGCAATAAGCCGCCGTAGTAGCTATATAGCAGTAGAGCACCTTTTGGAAATATTATTCAAACTTTTGTTCGAATGTACATATTTTATAAGCGCAGTATAGATCATAGTTTACAAAAAAAAAATCGAATCTTCTCTAAAATTTCGATCCGGCGTGCACGGAAAGTCTAAGACCTGAGTGGCGGGTACCGAAAGTAAAGTTTATCGAGTTTATAAACTCCGTTTGTTTATAACTATATGAGAATTAAAAAGAAGAAAAAAACATTGTTGTCTCCGTGAAATATCGACCGAGAGTGGGTAGAAAAAAGATTAAAATGTTCGCGATAAAAGACAAGTGCGCGGAACCGTAAAACGGAGAACGCGAGACGATAAAAGAGAAATATCTTTTAAGAAACTCCACGAAATCGTTCGGAAACGAATTACTATAATTGCATGTAATGACTAAAAAAAAAACATTAATTAAATTTTTGTTAATCATAATCGGTGAACGTTCGTTTGCGCGTATTAGATACAAAAAGTAAGCGCCGGGATCAGTCTAGTCTTTTTAGATTTTTTTTTTTTCTATACTATTACTTATGAAAACCAAACGAACGACGTGCGTGGCTCATATTCAACAAAATTTAATGGTTTTTTTTTTAGTATTTTTCTAAAGAATCGCTTTTTCGAGTATACCCGACGTCACCGCACTATATTATAATACATTCTGCATAAACACAAAACAACGTGCGAGTTTCATTACTTTCGCTCTTACCGCTGTTATATATATATGTGTAAAACGTAACTGTTAAAAAGTTGTGAATATTATTTCGGTGAAAAACAAAAAAACTCACCGAGAGGAAATACCATCGCGTCGCCGGTAATATCCACGCGGAAAAGTCTACATTTATAACCAGTAGTATATTGGCCGCAGTTTGTAACCTCCGTGTAATAATAGACGGCGACGACAAGAAAAACGTTTCTCTGGTATTCAAACACATGAGGTTTGGAACATTTCTCAGCATTTACCACATGAACAGTTTACATTTTAAGCGTTTCGGGTATTGAACAGTTTTATAAAAAACCTTTTTGTTATTTTATGCTACATCGCGAGACGACGAATCAGCAAAAACATCGAATTTAAAAACAACCATTTAATTTTAATGTAAATATCCGTAATATTGTATTAAAGTTATCCGCGATTACTGGTTATAACCGAAAAATACGCGTAGAGTAAAAATGTGTGTTTTTTTTCTAAACGTTTTTCTGACCACCAAAGTTAAACTGAATAACATAACCGCCCACCAGTATTCGAAAGAAAAATAAACGGGTCTCATGGCGTCACACCGATGTACAAGAGTAAGTGGAGGATTGAAAAAATGATTGGATGAAAAGCGTGTACAAAAATCGTTTTTCGACCCTTAATTAATCATATTCCCGTGTTATATAGCACTGGAAGGATCCCGTATGAACAGAGTGCTCAAGAACTGAGTAAAAGTAACGAAGAAGAAACGGACTTAAAATAGCGGGATAAAAAAAGAACCACGGTAAAAGTGCGGTTACGACTACGCGCGTATTATTTAATATCCAAAAACAACGATAAATCATTGTATACGAAAAAAAAAAAAACGATTCTGAGTGAGCTGTCTGATCTACAGAGTCCCGCAGGGTGAAAATAAAGAAGATTACTCCTATTATACGTATTATGTAAAAAAAATAGTGTATCATACCGAGCAAAAACTTTTTTTCAATCTTTTGTAACGTATTCGTTCAGTACGTAAAAGTTTGAAAACGACGTGGAATAATTTTTTATAACGATACCTGGTTTAATACGTGTAGCCGTTCTGACGTCGGATTGTACCCGAAAACGTCATCACAAACCCGAAAAATTCAAATATTTCGCGGTAAAATTCTCGATTTTTTTTCTTTTTTTTGGTTGGGGGTAAAACTCAAAAAGTTAGCGAAATTTTCGAAAGAATCTTGCCTGTCGCCGGAGTCCGTTTAGAAAAGTTACTGACTTTAAAAATCGGAGCATTGCTTCTAACTACTGTACGAAAAGAAAACAAAAAACGTCATTGTAAAAACAATATACGCGTTTCTCGCTCGTCTCTCAGAGTTTGTAAAACAAATTAGAATATTTCACACCCTGTATATGCGTACGACGAGAAGACTATTAGAAGAGGTACATAATATACGTTTTTTCTTTTTTACTCTTTTGAACTGTGGCCTAAACTGTGTACTACTACTGTCGCGATTGTACGAGCTTCTGTTTGGACCGACCCTTTTCGTAATCGCGTACCTATAATACGTAACAATTCCCTAAACGAAACGAGTATTCTGCAGAAATGGCCTGCTTGAAAATATACACTCGTAACAACGTGTATGATTTCGAAAACGAGTAGAAAAAAAGAAGAAACTTTTCAAGGTCAATATAAATAATAAGACGATTGCCGCGTAAAAAGACAAACGAAAAAAAAAACATACAGGTATAATAACGGTGATTGATTCGATTTCAAAACTAGAGATTAAGTCTAATAATTTGTGGTCTTCTCGAGAGACTATATTGATGAATAGTTTAAAGGACTTCAAAATTTGCCTATCTGATGGATATAAAATGTAGGTACATTATTGCCGATCGAACAGCAATAGTTCATTAATATTTTATACTGGGCCACACAAAAGTTGTAGTGTTATATATTATGTATAGAGAACGTAGTTTATTCGCGAAAACGGCTTAAAAAGTCCAAACTCAGTAATGCGAAGCTAAATATTATTGTTTTTTTTTGTTATTTCACAAAACGCAAACACTAATTATTCCAAATTAACGCTCCGAATTCGCTCGTAATTGCATTTAAAATAAACAAAAATATTGTTTTACCGACTAGCGGGGTTTTTCTTGCTAAAACAAACTCTGGCGACCCGAAGTGCTATATACAATAAATATACGAATCGATCTCGCGTGGTATTATGTTTTGTAGTTTAGAAAATAATATTGATAGCAATAATAAAAGAAGAGAAAATTATGTTACAATTATGGTTTAATATACGCGTCAAAAGTTTTTCGCGCCACTGTTCGATCTTTCGGTTATCCGAAAACGGAATAATAATTATTGTGTTTGTGAAAAACCGTTTTTTTCGAACCGTTCGGATCACTGCTGGGTTGTAATATTTAAATTTAGCGTGTGCTTCTTTTAGGAAACCGATCCAAAACCTCAGCTGAATTTCTAACCTAAACTCTAAGATTCCGGCAGCGTATCAACTGTATTTTTCTAGGGGGATATAAAATCATGTTGTAATTTATGTGTATTAAAATTATTGTTCATGGCGAAATTCGTTTGTCTTCCTCACATTATATCCGACTTCCATTTTGGTATTTTAATGTGTCGCGCGTCGTTGCCAAGCCATTCTACCGCGTCTAACGCGCGACGACGAGTCGTGTAATGTCATGTAGAAAAGTTTTATTTGAAATGCGTGTCCCATATTATGTCGCTATTTCAGCAGCGTTGTATAAATAATTAATCATCCGCAGCATTAAGATAAAAGATGGTTGGTTAAAAACTTATCTACATACAATTATGATAATGGATAAAGAGCAAATTTTTTTATCTAGACGATGGATGAAAAACAGGTCACTTTTATTCGGATAGACACCACAGATGACTTTCAAAAAAAAAAAAAAACTGTTCAATCCGTTTTTTAATTTTTTAACCGCGGAAAATCTACGCGTTTTTACCATAGATATAAACTGAAACGATTTTGTGATTTGCTTCCGAAATGTAATTATTTTAGTAGAGAAAAAATTCTTTTTTGATTTATCCGAATAGATTTACGAAGATAACGCGAATCTGAGATAAAAATGTAGACAACTGTTTTTAAATTTGTCTAGACAACACAAAAGATAATCAAAAAATTATCTAGATAAAACACAACACTGCCTATTTGTGTGCTGCTGTGTTGAATGCGGTCTCTTAACGAAAAGTTAAATTTTTTTTTTTTTGGAAACTCGCAATAATTATCCGTCAATATGCGTTTTATAAGATACAATATATAATAAGCAACAAAGTGCAAATCTGTTAAATTTACAGCGATTAAAGTCGATTCTTCTCGAAAACGTGTTCAATTTTGATGCAAAAATCGCTTTAAATTCTATTGATCGTTTAAATACACGTAAATTAAAAACTTTACCTCGAACGGTATTGTTGCAGAAACGTACGAAGGCTGCAGGGGAAACGTGGAAAAAAAAATGATTCATTTTAATGTAGATGATACGGTATTTTCCTTCCCGGCGTCACAAAAATGTTTTGCGCTGTACTCTGCAGTACTGAGGATTCACAATTCTAGTGGTTTTGAACCACTCGAGTACACGGAGAGTTATGGGCAGTTAATTGCCCCGGTCGCCGGCACGAAAACTCGAATTTAACGATTTTCAAAAAAAAAAACCTCCAAACATCGAAAAATCGTTTCTAATTCGTACTACCCTAGTTGGAGAAACTCGTACAATCACCGTTTATGGCGACTTTTAAAATATCATTTACATTAAATGTAAATTTTTCCGTTGTTATTTTAGCAAACTCGTACGAACAAAATGGTTTTTTTTTTTATTATCTCGCGGGTCTTTTTGACACTTATCCCCCCCAATAGGAGAGCGGGGTAGCACGGGGGGGCAAGATGCAAAATTTGCAATTTACAACGGAAAAATTGAAAAATGGGCTCGTGTTAACCCCCCCACATCCCCCGCGATGGTTTCGGTTGAACGCGCGTAGTCGTGACCCTCGGGCACGCCGCCCATCAGTGGTGACGGCGCGGCGCAAGCGTCGTGAACGCGGCGTCGGAACCAGGGGCAGTGGCGGCGTCGTATATTGATTACGCGCCGCGAGACGGCGGGGGTGAAGTCGCGCGACCGTGTCCGGCGTGCGATCCGCGCAGTCAGTCAGCGTTACACCGCCGGCGGGGGCACGTATCAGCGTCGGCACGGCGTTCGTCGAGCACCGTTTCGTCGCCGCGGTTCGTCAACAAGAGAGAAAAAAAAGAAACTACAAAAAATTAATCGCCGTCCATATATTTTCTCGTGTCGGGTTATCGCGATAACGACCGCGGCCGGTGTTCCGGCGGTGATACGCTCTGGTTTTTTTTTTTGTAAAAAAACATTTTTCGCCCGTCGGTTTTCGATAACAACAGCAACGCCGCGCCGACGTCGTCGTCATTTCAATTGTTCGCAACACAGCCGTATCGGGGTGAGGGGACCCCGCTGCACCGCAGGGGCGGCATGGACCCGGACCGCGTGGTGGACCTGAACGTGGGCGGCGTGTTCTACACGACGGCCGTGTCCACGCTGGCGCGGGCGCGGCCGTCGCTGCTGGCCGACCGGTTCGACGGCCGGCCGGACCCGTTGCCCAAGGACGGCAAGGGCCGGTACTTCATCGACCGCGACGGCGTGCTGTTCCGGTACGTGTTGGACTATCTGCGCGACGGCCGGGTGCGGCTGCCGGAGAGCTTCCGCGAGAAGGAACGGCTGCGCCTGGAGGCCGCGCACTACGGGCTGGACGGGCTGGTGGAACTGCTGCGCGAGCACAAGCCCGGCTACATCACGGTCGGGTACCGCGGCACGTTCGCGTTCGGCCGCGACGGCCTGTCCGACGTGAACTTCCGCAAGATACCGCGCATACTGATATGCGGCCGCGTGGCGCTGTGCCGCGACGTGTTCGGCGAGACGCTCAACGAGAGCCGGGACCCGGACCACGGGGACACGGACCGGTACACGGCCAGGTCAGCGGTGTTGTTGTTGTGTCTTAAATAATAATATCGTCTAGACGTGATCTTTTTTTATCTCTTCTTCTTCTTCTCGTGTCTACTAAACAGCTGGCCTTTTGCCCACTGTCGTCGCGAGTCTGGTCTCTGCAGCGAAAAACCTGCAGGAGGCCTTTTCGCGTCCGCACATCACACATCGACCACTGCACTCAGCTTATAACAATTATTGTTTCATACCGTTTCTTCCGCACAATGGTCGATGGCCGATGAAGGCATATTATTGCATCGGACCGCCTTTGCCGTCCATTCGTTCGTCCTGCAAATAAATTTTTGTCAAAAACGAATTGCGCCCGAGCCGTTTAGCTACATTTTTCCACTTTTTAATTCTTTCGCGCATAACAGGACCAATGTTTCTTCCCCTGTCCGGATGTCGGTGGATTCATCGACGTTACTTTTTCCATTCCTGTCCGGCCGATTTTCACCGTGTCCACGTTTCCGCGCGGCTTCCAACGACCTTCTTCACGACCCAATCATAAGCATTCGACGAAAATTTTTCTCATCGCGTATTTTACATCGAGTTTTTTGTTGGCTGTCGTTTTTCCGTATAATACTTATTGCTCTCTTCGCCCTAGGAGTAGGCGTTCCTGATTTCTGTTGAGCGTATTATCTAATGTGGACGAATCATCACTATCGCGTTGTGTTATCTTAGTAAATCTACACGGATGTACATTTTTATAGTGAACATTTTCCAAAAGCAATATATATATTTTGGGAGCGGATCGCAAACAAAAAAAATCGAAATAATTTTTCTCGATATTTGAAAAAAAAAAAAAGCGGTAGAGAAATATATCGTACATAAAAAATTTTAACCCTATCGCTTGGATCACTTTCCGGTAATACGCGTTGATTATTAAAAAACTGTTTTCGATAACGTCGCACTGGATTTCATGGCGCAAAATATTATGGTCTCAGCAGTCCCTTGTAAGACAACAGGGTCGTTCAATTCTGAAAACGGTTCTGAACTCGCTAATGTAATGTCCTAGTATGTTTTTACCGGACGAAAACAGTTGTTTTTAAAAAAATAATTATTGAAATAGGTACTAACCATTGGAATTACGACCGAATTTGATCAATCTTTAACGGCCATAAATTTACGGAGTCTCGTTTTATTCGCGAAATCGCCTTTAAAAACGGTGTTTCGGATTCTCGTCTTCAATTCGACTCGTTAAGTTGAAAGTTGACTTTTTTCAAATTTATTAAATCAAACGTTTACTATGAAAAAAAAAAAACAAGTAACAAGTTCATAATGTTCTTAATTCGTACGCGGGTTTTGTGCACCTACAGCGACCTATTTCGTCCGCTTCGAAAAAGTTTTCGTATTTTTTCGGAAATTTTCTTCGCACTAAGAGAATTTTAGATAAAATTTTCACACGCACTAGTCCGTTTGAAAAAAAATCAACCCATCGAGTCGAAAAAAGTCGAATACGTTCACCAATCGAGTAAAAAATCAGCTTGACTTTTTTTTTACTCAATTTCGAACGAAAGCCTTCGTGATTATTTTGTACTGCCTATCTGTGCGTAGTTCTCCTTGGTATGGGTAGGGCCCCCGAGGCGAAGAACGTACACCAGACGTGTACGAAAAAACAACAGAATGACGTTTATTCTGATGTTTGTCCGTTCGGCAGCGCGAAATGAATATTTTATTTAACGTTTCGGGCGCAACACGTGTTTGACACGTCTCGACGTTTTTGGCGCGCGCGCGCGCGCGGGGTAGTGTTCGTTTTACTCGTATTATTTGTTTATTTTCCTCGTAATATATTGCGTTTACAGGGAGGAACGCTTTTTTTTTTTTTCGCCCGTTTATGTTTTGTTCGGTGCATTCTGCTCGAAGGAAACGGCCGACAGCTCGTAATGGTTATAACCTGTACACCGTGTAATATTACGTAGGTACCGTTGTTTTTTCAAACAGTTTTTGAAGGACCCTCTGAAAAGCGGCGCGAACCGTCTTTGCGCACGCAACAGTTCCTGCGGGTGCGTCTTTATTATCTTCTGAGCGCGGCGAACACGTTTTCGCGAACGGAAAGAGCGAAAACGTATTTTTTAAAATAGATTTTTTTCTTTTACGACGTTTTTTTTCTCAAACAGTTTTTGAAGGACCCTCTGAAAAGCGGCCCGAACGAACCGTCGTCTTTGCGCACGCAACAGTTCCTGCGGGCGCGCCTTTATTATCTTATGAGCGCGGCGAACACGTTTTCGCGCACGGAAATATCGAAAACGTATTTTTTTAAATAAGTTTTTTTCTTTTACTGGGACGGTACAAGTGTGGTCCCGTTTTTTTTTTTTTTGATAACGCTTTCTTTTCGAGTTGTTTCCCCGAGATCAAAAAAAACCGAATAACTGAGAGTTCTACGGCGAAATATTTGAAACGTTCGTGTTGACGTTTTCGCGTAGAAGGGAGTACCTAGGTTTTAAACTCGAACGTTTAATTTCCGATCGATTCGAACAACGACATGAACTCTGTTTGAACGGCCAACAATGCGTGTCGAACGAAATCGTTTATGAGTTGTGCAGTTTGAAAAAATATATTTGGTGTATACACAACGCCGGTTAAAAAACTTCACGATAAAATACGGTTTGTGTCGAATTCGTTTTGTTAAATCGATACGAAAAATTATTTTCGACAGTCCTAATCAATTTTCGATCGATTCCGAGAAAAATTTTTTATCGGGTATTTTCCACGAACGTAGAATACGTATGACAAATCGATAGTTAAATTGATAGTAACGCGTACAAAACAAACTCCCTATGAACAATTTGACATTTTTAATTTAAATGTTACCGATAAATCGTAGTTTTTATCCGCTTTTTGGGCAATCACCGATCGGGTTAGACTCACCGATTAATCAAACGGTGTAATATAAATTATTTACTATTTAAACGTGGACTTAATTAATTAGTCCGTTCGTGTTAATCAAGATAAACGTACTTTTATAGCGAAATAAAAAAAGAATCTAGTCATTTTTCATCGCGTGTTATTCGGTAATTTACGTGTAGGGCGATTAAAAACAACAGGTATTCATTTTTCAAGAGAATCTATATTTAATACACCGCGTAACAAGCGTATACTTTTCGATTTATTTATACCATAGTGTTTATTCTAAACATTCGTAATTCGTACAGTGTTATTGAACGTTTAAAATTTACATTAAAAATATGTTGCTACGATAGCTTATAATTTTTGTTATACATTTTTTTTTATTCTAATATTACTTAGGTACTTCAGATAATAAATAAATAAAAAACAACTGATGAAAACTATTGTGACAAAATATTTCGTTTAAACGCAACTGGAACGTTCATCTGGAAACCATTTCGTATAAAACATTGTGCCTATAATTCCCGGCGGAGCTAAAAAATACCGATAGGTACCGTATAAAATAACCGAAAATTATTTTTTCGGTCCGTAAACAAAAACGATATATATTGTGCTATCTATCATCGACACCCGTTCACAAAACCAACAGACTATAAGCACGTAAATTACAAATTAATTCCATAAAACTGTTAAAAAAACGAATTTTAGATTATGGTTTGTGCGAACGACACGCGCTTCGTACGATAAAAGCAGTACTTACGCAAAAACTTAAAAACAAATTCCATTCTTCACGTTTAGTTACGTGCGAATTCGCGATTGTTTTAAGCATCATTATTATTATCATTTGTGTATCGAACGCATTTTTTGTAGAAATTCATCATAAACTATATAATACTACATCTTGTATGATTTTATGAAATTTTAACGGTACTATTGAGTTCAAATGAATCGGGATTTCGTCAGTGTGCAAAATTAGAAGCTCCTGCAAGGATCTATGAGGTCGACCCGTTGATCGGACATGATTTGAACGCGTTTCCTACCGAAAATATACACGCGGTGAAACAAATGACAAATTCGTTATGGGTGGATCACTGATGTGGATATCGTCGTTCAAAAGTATTATTTAATATCTAAAAGCAATGATAAATCGTTGCCTTGAAAAAACGATTGTGAGTGAGCTCAGTTGTCTATATAGCCCTGGTAAATTTTTTGAGAATTTCAAAGTCCTATGCTTAGCTCAAAAATTTTTGAAATAGCTTAAATCTACTCTTATCGAACAGCTGTATCTTCCTAATTTAAATATCGTGTAAAAATTTTCAGTTTGTTCCGATTGTGGTTTTGGACGCCGGATTTGACGATTTCGCCATTTTCGTCGTTTTCGGCACACAACTCAGGAAATGATCAAAATATCAAAAAATGCTTCGAATTTAAAGCCGAAATCCCGACTCTTATGCGGTATTCAACGTAACGATTTGGAGCACTCCTTCACGCTCAATTGAAAACCGGAAAATTTCAAATCTTCGATTTTTGGTTTTTTTTTTTTTTTTGTGAAACTCGAAAAGTGAGCGAAAAAAAAGCTTCAACCCAAGTACCGCCGGAGACCTTTCGTTAGAGGTACTGAATTTGAAAATCGGAGCGTTGCTTCCAAACGAAAAGTGATTGTTAACAGAAAAACAAAACAAAAATTACATTATTGTAAAAACAATACACGTTCTCCTCGGTAACACTCAGAATCTATAATAAAATCGTTTGCGCCGGAAGAATGGTGCGTGTTTTTGTCGTTTTTAGAAGATAACCGTTTCAAAACGCGAACAGAGAGCTGGAGTGTGCAGGAGTGCTGTGCATCGTGTTTTTATCGGTCATAAAAATAAACGGTCGAATAAACGAAACGTCATCCGTAGGTAAATATGGGATTTTCGAAATGATATTTTTTTTATGCGGATACGTTTACACGCTGCAGTAAAATATTGTCGAGAAGAATAAAATTGATAGTAAAATATGTACGTTCTTCTTCCGTTTTGCGTCCGCCTTTTAAGAAACACATTTGTAGAGCGATTCGATTCCGCGTTTTTTTAACAGACGTAATTTTTTTTATTATTTTTCCGTCGGCTACCTTACTTTCAGTTTATTTTATAAAAGCGATATTTTTATTTGTTAACTATTTTTTTCACACGTCTCGTTCGCACGTCACCGGCGCAACGTTTTCCGAACAAAAAGTATTCGAGTTGTCAAAACTGTAATTTAAAAACGATATTGGACTACAGTTGACTATACATGTATATATATTGATATGCCGACGACTGCTAACTTTAAACTTTAAAAAAAAAAAACCTTTTATTTTTCATTTCGGTATAGTCCGTTTGAGCCGGTTACCGATATATGACTGCTATCGTATTATACTTTAATTACACTAATTTGTCTCTTATAAATACAACGTTTTCCTGTCAACTTACGCACTGTTTGTTTTTCTAATTTTTGTTATACATTTATATTGTGTTTTTCTATAAAATTAACGCTTTGATTTTGAACGTTGCGCCGGCGATAAAATTCAATCGCGTAAAGCGTATTATCTGCGTCGTTATGTTGTGTTAGTATAAAGGGGAACTTAACAATTTATGCACTCGGGCGGATAAAAATAAAGATACGAAAAAAAAAGCCGGGATCAGTCCAGGTCGCGTGGGTTAGGTTTGACGGGGTAGCGACTACGCTCTGGGTGGCACACTGGTTTAGAAGTTGTGATTTGAACGCATTATTTTACATCTAAAACGCAACAATAAACTATTGCCTTCAAAAACACGATTCTGAGCGTGCTCAGTTGTCTAGTAGTATACGTCGTGGTAAATTTTTCGAGAATTTCAATGTCCTGCACTTCGCTCAAACGTTGGAGCGAAATCGCTTGAAATTTTTATCAAACACGTATCTCGCCTATTTTAACGATATGTAAGTGTTTCAGTTTGTTCCATCATTTTGGACGTTATGGCCAAAAAACTAAATCGATATGTCGAAAACACGTTTGCCGTTATTAATGTTTCTCCTGGGTTTTTGCTTAGTTTCGTGTCTGTAACTTTTTCAATTTTGAACTTTCAAGAGCACCGACCTGAAGCACGTTAATTAATCTCTTTTCTACCCTTATAAGTACCATCGGAGTACGTTGACTATTTTCATTAGAGGTACTGACTTTAAAAATCGGAGCATTACCCGTAAAGTTGTTCGCAGAAAAAAAAACATAACGCTCAAAACCTAACAAAAGTATAGCGACACTGCGGTTGATTTGTGAATACTCGACGAGTTCTCTTAATTTAAAACTCTAATAATACACACTTGGCACTTTTTGAAACTTTTATGATGTTTTGAATTTATCGCCGTACCAAAACAGCGTGCGAAATTTTCTTTTTTTTTTAATATATTATATTAAAACGCGTGAACATTTCAAGTCAATGGTCGGAATCCGGTATTTTCACAATGACTTGTTTATTTCTGTGATCGTTTTTTCGGGTATTTCTGGATTTATCTTTACGTATAGCGCCTCAACAGATCAGACCCAACGGTACTTTATTTAAAGCGTTTTTTGAACGTACGATTTGTTTTTGAGTTATGTATTATGATAAGAACGCATGCTAAATAATTTTCCAAGTATATTTGCATCTGTTAATGGCTGAAAAAAATACGTTTTCACTTTTTCTGCAATCGCTTATTCGAGTGGAAGGAAAGCTAGAATCTTTACACATCACGATACCACGAAAAAAATTAAGTGAAATGCCGATTCACAAATATCCCATCATTTTTTTGGTTGTTTGATTGAGGAGTATACCTATAGTTAATACTAGGCTTACGATGAATCTAAAAAATATTTTAAAAAATTTTAAGCCCGTTAATGTACAGTTTAAAATCAGAAATTTCGCATTTTAAATTTTTTCACAATAGTTTAAATTTTATAGTTAGAAGCATGTAAACATTAAACATGCGTACATATTTCTTGATATACTTGGACGATTTTTTCAAAAATAATTTTTTTTTTTTTTTTTAGTTATTAAGGTTTAAAATTGATTGATTATCATGATTATTTTTTTTTTTTTTTTTTAATAATCAAAATTCAAAAAAACTCATCGACAGTACTATACTGTTCTGAATCGTAATGATTTTTCAAAACCAAAATCGGTTAATTTTGGCAAGTTTGCAATGGCAAACCAATCGAAACAAACTCGCATCTCATTACGACGCGATACCATTAATACACTATGATGCGGAAGGATGTTTTCGCTAAATTATTAGTATCGTGCGCGCGTGAAATCCGTTTGAATTTTTTTCGACGACCGGGTAATCGACGGAAATAATATTTAATTATACTCAATGTCAAAGTGTTGTTTGTTGACGACTACCGCATAATAACGATAATATTATATTACACGAGAATATATGAAATCCCGTCGGCAAAACTGCGTTTAGGTACACAATATTTTGATAACTAGCAAAAAAAAAAAAAATTATATAATAATAATCGTTACACATGTAATTACAAAACAGACTAATCGATTGTTTGTTGAAAATTAAATTTATTATTAATCACGACGCGAGGTGAATTCAAAGTATCGCGAAGAGTTTGCTTCGGTTCGTCGTGAAGTCACCATACACTCACGCGTGTATTTCGATCGTAAACACAGAACTAGCTTGAAACACGTTTTTTTCAAAACGATTTGTGTGACGATTTTCTCTAAAACAACATAGGTGATATCTATCGCAACATCGTTTACACAACGTAAAAGCAAAACCATTCGTACAGAAATTATAACGTAGTGTATTTGAATCTACTTAAAAATGTATCTTTTCATTAATCTGTAGCTGTTTCTTCAAGCGTTTGGCAGCGATCCGAATAAAGCTTCCGAGGACCGGTTTGGCGATCGAACAAAACATTTCGAGCGGCCAAGTTGAAAATAATCGTAGAATTGTTGTCGCGTTGAACTATTTCTCTGCGGCGAGCACTTATTTTTCTACTCTGATCGTCGTCAAGTTTATTTCTGACCGGCGGATAATAATATTTGATATTACCTGTATACGTTTCGCGAGGTTGCAAAATAAAAAAATGCTTTTTCACGCACAATGCGCTCCGTCTCTAGAGAATCTAAAAACGTCCGTAGAGATTTTCTTTTGTTCGCGAACTTCCTTTCATACAAGCCATTGTTCTCGCGATCGTCTATCCAAACAACGGTAAAATATCCCGCGGGGCGCGCCCTAATTGTGCGCTAGCCGTACATTCATCATCGGCCGTTCTCGGTCTTTCCTCTCGCCGTACGGTTTCGGTTTCGCGTGTATTTTTAGGTCCCGCGTAAAGACTGATGAGTAACAGTTTAACCGTATAATATTTAGAGGACCGTTATATCTCTTAAAAAGCACAATGGTCCTGATGAAGACACATTTTGGAAAAAATAAAATCCAAGTACGATATCCAATTATCCGTGCGAAATTCAAACCTAACCTCGTACACTGACTCCCATAAGCGTAACGGTCGGGAATCGCTTTGAGAGAAAAAAAATATAAATCTCATGCCGAAACAACGAATGCGAGGCGAATACAACGGCCTATTACGGTTGGAAAACGTGCCAAAACGTGTCAAGTAATTAAACGTTGAATTAACGGCTTCGGTTCGCCTCTTTGTTCGCCGGTTCTACGCCAAAAACTCAACTAGAGAGGCAGGCAGGCAGGCAGGCAAGCGCGATCAATATTTAAGTGTACGCCGTTCTGAGCTACGCGCCGTGGTCCCCTTATGTACATTCGAAATGTACGCGATGACGTTGTTGTTGTTTTTGGAAAAAATCGCCAAAAGTAGAAAACACGAGACTCGAAACGTTGTCATTATCCCGGGGATAGCTGTTATTATTCCTACGTGGGCGCATTTCGTTTGACTGTTTTCGGGTATTTTTCTCCCGGGCGTCATTCGATCGTTACCGATCCGGACACACGTACAGCTGCGGGTTTCACGTGTACGCGTCGTGTTTGGTGTCGTCGTTCCAATTACGTTTCGTGAGAGTTCAAAGAAAAAACTTTCCGCTATCGGGCCCTTTTTGTTTTTGTTTTTTAATCGGACAAGCCGACAAGGGCGCGAACATTCGTTCTGGTCGACGACCCTTTCGGTCGGTAAAACGTTGTGTGCACCGAATGTTGAAAATCCGCCGCGGCGACCCGTCTTTGCATTTTTCAAACGACTAACGCCGGGTCACCGTCGTCTGTTTTTGCGCAGGTTCTTCCTGAAACACACGTCCATCGAACAGGCGTTCGACATGCTCCAGGAACAGGGGTTCTACATGGCCGGCAGCTGCGGTTCCGGCACGGCCGGCGGCACGTCCGCCGCCGAGCTCAAGCCGGGCGTCGATTCGGAGGAGTGCCGGTGGAACCATTACAACGAGTTCGTGTTCGTCAGGGACTCATGAACGGGCAGCAGCTCCCGCCGAATCCCCGCGGCCCTTTGGCGGCGGGGTCCGTCGTGGTGAGCAGCGGGTCCACGCGTCTCCTCGCGATAAAAAACAAAAAAATTTACATAAATATCGTATACTTTATTTTGTAGATAACACGATATTACAATTGATTATGATCATCATCGTTATTGTTCTGTTTTCGTTTTTTTCTTTTTCATTTTTTCTAACAAATTTTGTTTTCATCGTAATATATACGTTCATCGTATTTACAATGCGACGAATCCCGTTGTCGCCGTCGCACATTTCATATACTATATATTATATTATTATAATTAAAAACTAATAATATTGTTATTACTATAGGTACTATACATTATATTATTGTTATACAATACTTTAGCGTTTAGACGAGTGGAAAACGTTCGAAATACGTCGTAACATCCAACAATAACATTATGGCCTCTCCGTAAAACAACGATCGCGTCCCGGCTATACTATATTTTATAAAATACAAAATTTTTGAACATTTACTCGATTTTATTACGAAAATTTGCGTGTTTCGCGATAACGTTCGTGAGCGACTCGAAATTTCTTCTATACATCATAGTTATTTATTCGCTACGATGTCGCGTAATGTTTTAGGACCGGAACTAAAAAAAATTAATAAATTCGTAAAAAAAAATAAAAAACCCCTTTTGTATCGAATCTGTTTTGTGGTACTCTTAATTATACCCGTTTTCCCCTGTTGTTGTTGTTGTTTTTTTTTTTTTCTAGAAACGGTGTTGTGAATTCTCGGTTACGTAAAATATATATAAATGTATTATTAGTTACTCTTAATTATACTCGTATACTAATATTTACATAAATATATATATATTATCTTCATAATATTAGGCGTTAAATACTCGTTGAATAATGTAACTAACTGTAAGGTACCTATAAACACGCCTATCAAATAAATACTTACATTGGTACAAATAATTAATATTAATTTTAAAATTAAAACAATTAGAATTAAAAAACGTTTATTAAAACATAATAATAATAAAAAAAAAAAACGATCGTAATTTGTTGTTTGACGCGCTTAAGAAATTTATCAGATAAGATGTCTTTTTTTTTTTATATATATATAGAAATTATTGTTTTTTCCGTAATATATATTAAATAATAATGTATTCACACACCTTGTTTATATTATACATAATGTTTGTAAATCCGTTGTTATTGGGTTCGCAGCGAACACAATGAAACGACAACGGAAGGTATCTGCAACTGAGTGATTTCGGGTGTTTTTTACTAAGTTCGGTTGGTTTTTTTCTTTTTTTTTTAACTGTATAGAAGAATCTAAACAATATCGCGTCGATTTGCACAAGTTGAATAAACAGCGACGACGCGAGTAAAATGGATAGCAACAATGCACGTCGGGTGATGATAAAATGAAAATAATTGTAAAATAAAAATGGTGAGTTGTTGTACAACATGCGGAATTTAACGTGATGGTCCAAGAACCTGCTGGTGAAAATATCGTAGCGATGTGTCGAGATTATGAGACGATTCGCTATTTTAAAATATAATACCGCGTTCGTTCGTCCGTGCCGATTGTTGTTTACCGACTGAACATCACGTTTTGCCTCCACCGCGGCTAGAAACAAAAATAATTATTTCAACCGTAAAACGAAAAAACAATATATATCGTAAAGTTTCATCTCTATTAGCGCGTTAACAATACAAATTGTAATATTTCGATCACGTAAAACCGTCCAGGCGTGTTCTCGTTGACGAAACTATAAAAATATACGTGTGAACAAATAATGTGTGGCGAAGAAAAAGTTTTTATTTATTTTTTCCTAATCTTAAATTACGACTACATCGAAATCCCGGCGGACCAACCAGTCGTATATACGTAGTTTATGACGTTTTATATAAATAGAGCAACTTTTCGACTTCCGCGACCGGAAACGGAGCTCGAGAAAATGAAAAAATAAACGACGTTTAGATCTCGTGAAATTGTAAAACTAAGTTGTAGTACAAGTTTTCGTCTTTCGGTGTGTAAAAGAACGCGAAAAATACTATATAAAGTGTCGAATTTCAGACGTGCACTTACTGTTTTAAATAAGTAATAAAATATCATACAAACGTTCGGTGATTGAATTGTTTTATTTATTTTATCGTTTTATCATACTAATCGAAAACGTTCCATTCGTATCTTTGGAAAACAATCTCGGATGTGGACCGCGATACCGAAGCAAGGAATTTTTTTTTCGGTGATTCGTTCGGCAATTCTTGACGACACGAATATTTAGATAACCATATCCGAATAAATGTTGCGACGATTCGTAAACGTCGTTTGTTTAAAGGACCGCTTTTGGAAAGGCTGTAGGAACAGAAGTTATTTCGTTTTAGATTGACGACGGATATCGTCTGTTTTATCGTAGAAAACACTTTTCCAAATAACGTATAAAACTTATTTGCGCTTCACGACAAGTCCGCATTTTTTTCACGTCAAAATATTCGTTTTTCGTTCTCACGTTTTGTGTGCGATAATTTTAAAACATTTTACTACCATTTGTTGCGACGTTTTTGTATAGTATTAAGTTTACTTTAAAAAAACTTTACTGGCTTTTACTATAATGATCAAAAAACACGCTGAAAAATTTTCGTAACAAAAATTACTGAAAAAATTAACGTTTTAATATTGGAAAATTTATGGTATTATTTAAAATTTGTATTGGTTCGTGAATTTGGCGTATTTTTTTCATGATATAAAAATGAACCGCAAAGACGGTAATAAGTCAGGCGATCGTCAGCAGCAATCGTTGGTTACATAAGTTGAACGTATAATAATGGTGTTTAAAAATTCACGAAGATTTTATTTAGGACGAAATATTCGGTCGGTTTTTGAAATTCAACAAAGTTTTGACGAACGTTTTGAAAAAAAAAATAGTTTCCTCTAAGTCGCTTTGAAAAGGCTTAGTGGTTAAAAAACTCCGTGTTAAAGTATCTTAAAATATACGCATTTTCGCTGAATCTTATAATCATAAATGACCTGGACGCGTCGAAGAAAAGTATTTTCACTTGTCACATTTTGAATTTTGTCACGAAAAACACTCGATCGGTTGAACGAATAACGTAAATTATTATTGCTCTAGTGTACGCGCGTTATGACTTTTAAATTGAAATAAAACGTCAAAACTCGAGATTATTGTGATCGAATACCAATTGATTGTAATGTAACGCGTCGTGTTACGATAAATTTAAAAACGATTTTTCGCGTACATCTGATTTTTCCCATAAGAATGAAGTATACCACATCGCGGTGTCGTACAACTTCTAGGCAGGGTACTTGAAAACTGTTTCGAAAACGTTCGGGATTAAGATACGTTTAACCGAGTAGTGAGATAAAGTAAGTATAACGCATGTGTTATTATATAGGTATACTGTTTCGAACAAACAGCTGTGGTGTGTCCTCGGGAAGTCGTTTCCCCGTCACGCCCTGCCGTTTTTGCGCCAGACGCGACGTAATAATAACACTATCGCAACACGCGTCGAGCGCGAAAAAGCGAATGTAACACGATAAATTATGTACACAAATGATATACAGAGTGGGATAAAAAGCACCGGCAACCGGTATGACAATATATATACTCGCGTTGACCCCGGGCACGTGCGGATTGTACGAATTCAACAAAAAAAAAAATGTTAAAAAACGTGAGTAACCGACGAAATCGACTGTCCGGTCCGACGATTATGACGACGAGTTTATTAAAATATCAAATAAATTAACGTCGCCACCGTACCGAGCTCGGTGCAGAATTTTCATACGAATTCGTTCGACACAAATGGAATCGCGGCGCTGATTTTCTGCGATATTATTAAACAAAAACTTGAAGTAAACCAAACTGCGAATACACGGAGATTCGAAACGTATAAAATTGTTTTTCTATCGCACCGTCTACACGCTATAGTGACTATTAAAATCGATTTGAAAACGCAGAATGTCCTCTACTCGAGTTTGATGCTTTATGCATTTTTGGTTTAGCAGCCCGAAAGGCGAGTGTTATATAGGTATAATTATCACGCGTTATTGTTTTTACTCTATGTACGTATGTAATTTTGTCGCAAAAAATCTCAGGAAATAGTTTACGCGTGGGTTACGTTAAAAATTTAATATAACAATTCTTTCCGAACAAATGTTATTTCTCCACTCTGTACGTGTATAATAATATTGATATAACAATAAAATAATACGGGTAATTTATATTTTCTTTGTTTGCGCAAAAATGTGTATACAGTATGAAAAAAACTTTGGATAAAAGTAAAAAAAAAAAAAAAAGAAACAACGAGTCAGCGATGGAACTCGGTCATTGTGTTTCGGGTTGGCTGGGAAGTTGAATTTTCGCGATTTATATTAAATAGACACGTAAGCACGGATAAATGTTGTGTAACATAACGAAAATAACGATTCCGATAGAGCTCTGTAAATTTAATGCTAAATAAGTTACGAACGGCAGCGTTTAATGAATATTCTATACTTCAATAATAGTCGTATAACGTTTGAATTATCTCCGTTCAAACAATATACGACAATTATTTAAAAATTAAAGGTTTTACCCCAAAAAAAAAAAAAAAAAAAATGATCGTGTGACAACGACTTTTGATGCAAATCAAGTAATTTGAAGCACTTTTGAAGATTTAGAGTGTTTCGTTTTTGGCTCGTCATTTCAAAAAAAAAAATATTAATTACATAATCTAGCCTATATGTTTTAAGGTACAGTATGTGAGAAGATCAAAGAAATTATACTGCGTAGAAAAATGATGGTGGAAAAACAAAAAAAAAAAAAACATAACTGTAAAGTCAATCCATTCTTTACGAAAAATATAATAGTCATTGCGATTTTCAAACGCATCACTTCAAAATATTGAATTTTTAAAAGTTTAAAAGTTTATTAAAAGTTTTTTATTCCTAATGCACGTCGCGCATATAGAGATTGTACTTAGTTATGAAAATCGAGGTAAGTTTTATTGGTCGGAAATTTCCCGAAGCAGTCGAGTTAGTCTAATAGAGACGTTGAAAGACGTTTGATTTTATTTTTTTCTATAACGCAAAGACGACCCGATTATATAGGTACTTTTTAAAAATCGTTTTCTGCATTCACAGACGTTAACGGATTTCCGTTTTGGTCCAGTTTAATCGATCGTTCGTAATGGACTGTTGCGAACTTCATTTGTGTACGCGACTTTTTCGAGCTACGATTTTTGAAAAAAATTCTTCTCGGATTTCTCCCGACCCAGCGACGCCCAAGGCGTGTCCAGTACCCATGTGTAGCAATATTGCTACACGTGCCCCGAAAGAGGAGGCGGTTTAGGTATTACTGAACTCAAAATTGAGAACTTCAATCATGATCATAATTGAAATCACAAGTCGTAACAGATATACGAATGTTGTATATTATGTTAGTATCATAAATTTATGAACACTTTAAACTTCAAAATGTCGCAAATATTAATATTGTACCTACACTTGTATACTTAAGATTGACGTTCAATACATTTAAGTGATAAAAATTAAAAAAACGACTCGTCTTAGTTTACAGTTGTATAATTTGAGTATAATTGAATCAAGCGAATCAGTTGATTATTTAAAACGTTTATAGTGCTTAAGAGCTTAGATAAGAGATTTGAAGGGAGGTAAAAATGTTTCGCTACACGTTTTTCTTCTCCGCGATTTCAGCGATCAAACAGAGATCGATGCGATCGAAAAAACCAAAATTACACGACTGTAATATTAGACTACTGCCTAATAACAGCGGTGTACGGTAAAATTCGCGTTTTCCACGGTTTTACGACGCTTTTAAATGCGAATCGAAATCGTCAGACGCGTTCGCACACGATGCGTATTATGATCATTATGCGAAAACGCACACATTAACAGCTAACAGCTAGGAAAATACACGAATTCCATCGTCTTTTTATTGACTTTTCGGTTCCGGGGCCGTTCGTTTGCCGTAAAAAACGAATTCAATTACTATTTACGTAGATATATATATATATATATATACATACCGTTTCGATGTTTAATGAACTTTTTACATCGCACTACAAAATATACCGTATACCTACGTAAAATGAAGGCGTTTTGGATGTTAAAATTTTCCGAACTTTATTATTTTAAACAATATTTTCGTCACGTTTCGGGTAAGAACTGAATAATTTCTGTTTCACTAATATTGTAATACAGTTTGAAAACGAATTATAAAGTTGAAACCGATTTATAACTGCATTGTATAGGACGTTTGTAATTATAAATTATTCTCGTGTATGAGGATATACGATATAAATGAAAATTCTACAAACGGTTAAGCTCTGAACAGAATACTCGTATATAAAATTTAAAATAACGCTGTAAAAAAAAAACCAACTCGAGCGGCTATAAGTATCAAAATCAGCTACAGAAGACGGAAATTTCAAAACGAGTTTTTTGCATTTTTCAATTTCAGAACGCTATAACTGCTATGAAGCGAGTCGACAAAATTTTGTCACCATCAAAGAAGTGTACCATATAATATAACGGCTACGACGGATCGCGCGACACTAGACGAAATCCATACAAATCTCATCGTATCCACGAAGAATTTATATTTTTACGATAATGATTCTGCACGACATGGTCGTCATAGTATATAAAACGATTTTTGTATTTTTTTTTTTTTCACACTTTTCTCTCGTCTAAATTGAACGTCACGGCAAAATGCTATCGTTCAAAAATGTGCAGTGCGTGTGTTTAAAAACACGACGATTTTCTGTTTGTACGACAACAACCGTATCGTGTAAGACGAGACGACGT
>CM029363.1:18733032-18756762 GCA_017140985.1 Hormaphis cornu | reverse complement strand
AAATGACCTGGACGCGTCGAAGAAAAGTATTTTCACTTGTCACATTTCGGATTTTGTTACGAAAAACACTCGATCGGTTGAACGAATAACGTAAATTATTATTGCTCTAGCGAACGCGCGTTATGACTTTTAAATTGAAATAAAACGTCGAAACTCGAGATCATTGTGATCGAATACCAATTGATTGTAATGTAACGCGTCATGTTACGATAAATTTAAAAACGATTTTTCGCGTACATCTAATTTTTCCCATAAGAATAAAGTACATCGCGGTGTCGTACAACTTCTAGGCAGGGTACTTGAAAACTGTTTCGAAAACGTTCGGGATTAAGATACATTTAACCGAAAAGCGAGATAAAGTAAGTATAACGCATGTGTTGTTAGATGTACGAACAAACAGCTGTGGTGTGTCCTCGGGAAGTCGTTTCCCCGTCACGCCCTGCCGTTTTTGCGCCAGACGCGACGTAATAATAATACTATCGCAACACGCGTCGAGCGCGAAAAAGCGAATGTAACACGATAAATTATGTACACAAATAATATACAGAGTGGGATAAAAAGCACCGGTATGATAATATAATGACGACGAGTTTATTAAAATATCAAAAAAATTAACGTCGCCACCGTACCGAGTTCGGTGCAGAATTTTCATACGAATTCGTTCGATACAAATGGAATCGCGGCGCTGATTTTCTGCGATATTATTAAACAAAAACTTGAAGTAAATCAAACTGCGAATACACGGCGATTCGAAACGTATAAAATTGTTTTTATTTCACACCGTCTACACGCTATAAGGACTATTAAAATCGATTTGAAAACGCAGAATGTCCTCTACTCGAGTTTGATGCTCTGTGCATTTTTGGTTTAGAAGACCGAAAGGCGAGTGTTATACAGGTATAATTATTACGCGTTATTGTTTTTATTCAATGTACGTACGTAATTTTGTCGAAAAAAATCTCAGGAAATAGTTTACGCGTGGGTTACGTTAAAAATTTAATATAACAATTCTTTCCGAACAAATGTTATTTCTCCACTCTGTACGTGTATAATAATATTGATATAACAATAAAATAATACGGTTAATTTATATTTTCTTTGTTTGCGAACGAGGCTGAATCGCTAGTTAAAACGCAAAAATGTTTATACAGTATGAAAAAAACTTTGGATAAAAGTGAAAAAAAAAAAAAGAAACGACGAGTCAGAGATGGAACTCGGTCATTGTGTTTCGGGTTGGCTGGGAAGTTTAATTTTCGCGATTTATATTAAATAGTATTTCAACAATTAACGGTTTATCGCTCAAAAAAAAAAAAAAAAAAATGATCGTGTGACAACGACTTTTGATGCAAATCAAGTAATTTGAAGCACTTTTGAAGATTTAGAGTGTTTTGTTTTTGGCTCGTAATTTCAACAAAAAAAAAATTAATTACATAATTTCTAGCCTATATGTTTTAGGGTACAATATGTGAGAAGATCAAAGAAATTATACTGCGTAGAAAAATGATGGTGGAAAAACAAAAAAAAAAAAAAAACATAACTGTAAAGTCAATCCATTCTTTACGAAAAATATAATAGTCATCGCGATTTTCAAACGCATTACTTCAAAATATTTAAAAAGAATACCGCGACTGGTGCTAAATTTTTGAGTGTTTTCACGAAACACTTTTCAAAAAACGTATTTATATTGATACAGCACCATAGTAAATACGATTGTATAGCTTTTGAAACACAATTTTTATATAGCTACCTATAAAAATAAAATAGTTTTTTATTCCTAATGCACGTCGTGCATATTATTATAGAGATTGTAGTTATGAAAATCGAGGTAAGTTTTATGGGTCGGAATTTTCCCGAAGCAGTCGAGTTAGTCTAATAGAGACGTTGAAGACAGAGCGTTCGATTTTATTTTTTTCTATAACGCAAAGACGACCCGATTATATAGGTACTTTTTAAAAATCGTTTTCACAGACGTTAACGGATTTCCGTTTTGGTCCAGTTTAATCGATCGTTCGTAATGGACTGTTGCGAACTTCATTTGTGTACGCGACTTTTTCGAGCTACGATTTTTGAAAAAAATTTTTCTCGGATTTCTCCCGACCCAGCGACGCCCAAGACGTGTCCAGTACCCATGTGTAGCAATATTGCTACACGTGCCCCGAAAGAGGCGGCGGTTTAGGTATTACTGAACTCAAAATTGAGAACTTCAATCATAATCATAATTGAAATCACAAGTCGTAACAGATATACGAATGTTGTATATTATGTTAGTATCATACATTTATGAACATATTAAACTTCAAAATGTTGCAAATATTGTACCTACACTTGTATACTTAAGATTGACGTTCAATACATTTAAGTGATGAAAATGAAAAAAACGACTCGTCTTAGTTTACAGTTGTATAATTTGAGTATAATTGAATCAAGCGAATCAGTTGATTATTTAAAACGTTTATAGTGCTTAAGAGCTTAGATGAGAAATTTGAAGGGAGGTAAAAATGCTTCGCTACACGTTTTTTTTCTCCGCGATTTCAGCGATCAAACAGAGATCGATGCGATCGAAAAAACCAAAATTACATGACTGTAATATTAGACTACTGCCTAATAACAGCGGTAAAATTCGCGTTTTCCACGGTTTTACGACGCTTTTAAATGCGAATCGAAATCGTCAGACGCGCGAACGCGTGTGCGTATTATGATCATTATGCGAAAACGCACACATTAACAGCTAGGAAAATACACGAATTCCGTCGTCTTTTTATTGACTTTTCGGTTCCGGGGCCGTTCGTTTGCCGTAAAAAACGAATTCAATTACTATTCACGTAGATATATATATGTACATACCGTTTCGATGTTTAATGAACTTTTTATATCGCACTACACAACGCCGTATACCTACGTAAAATGAAGGCGTTTTGGATGTTAAAATTTTCCGAACTTTATTATTTTAAACAATATTTTCGTCACGTTTCAGGTAAGAACTGAATAATTTCTGTTTCACTAATATTGTAATACAGTTTGAAAACGAATTATAAAGTTGAAACCGATTTATATCTGCATTGTATAGGACGTTTGTTATTATAAATTATTCTCATGTATGAGGATATACGATTTAAATGAAAATTCTACAAACGGTTAAGCTCTGAACAGAATACTCGTATATTAAGTTTAAAATAACGTAGTTAAAAAAAAACAACTCGAGCGGCTATAAGTATCAAAATCAGCTACAGAAGACGGAAATTTCAAAACGAGTTTTTTGCATTTTTCAATGTCAGAACGCTATAACTGCTATGAAGCGAGTCGACAAAATTTTGTCACCTTCAAAATCACACGCGTCTGAGAGAGTGTGTATTTTAAAACCAGCGCCGTATCACAGTAAAATCGGTTTCAAAAGTAACCTGGCTGGTACATCAATGTACCAGAATAACTCTTGGGATGATCTATTTATAAAATGGATCTACTTACACACCGAGCGCGTATGCAACCCACGGGTTTGATTTCATACTAATTTTAAAATCGCAGAATAAAATCTTGTACTGTTGTTGTTTGTGAACATTTCGAAAATTTCTCAAAACTGCAGATGTTGACGCCTCGACAATATTGCGCGAACGCGTCGACGCAGGAAATACTCGCACGTTTGGTAAACTTTCCGGATTTCGGTCATTTTTTCCAGTAAAAATAGAATATTCTGCATATTTCAGACCGTGCAGACGCCCGAAATCACGTTGAGAATTCACCAAATGTATTTTGTGAATTGTTACAAAATCCTGTGTATAACTTTAAAAATTGGTCTCCCGTCCGACGTGCGAATAACTGTTCGTTCTAGTATCAATAAAAACGATCTACTGACAATGTTTTATTATTTTTTTTTTTTACAAAAAGTGTACCATATAATATAACGGCTACGACGGATCGCGCGACACGAGACGAAATCCATACAAATCTCATCGTATCCGCGAAGAATTTATATTGTTACGATAATGATTCTGCAAGACGTGATCGTCGCAGTATATGAAACGATTTTTGTATTTTTTTTTTTTTCACACTTTTCTCTCGTCTAAATTGAACGTCACGGCAAAATGTTATCGTTCAAAAATGTGCAGTGCGTGTGTTTAAAAACACTTTCTGTTTGTACGACAACAACCGTATCGTGTAAGACGAGACGACGTAAATATTTTCTTGTGTTCACCGTGGCGTTATAATAACGCTGTATTTTTCTTCGAACTCGCGCGCAGTGTTCGACAAAAAAAAAAAGCAACGAACGAGTTCGCAGTAAAACCGCAAAAATTGTTTTTTTCGTCGTTAAGAAACGTTCTTCTTAGTATTCCGACTTTTCATTAATATCATGCCGGACGATTATTTTTTATTCGAGTCGATTAAGTTCAGAAAAATATTCTGACTAGAGCTCAAAACCACCGACGCAAACTTCGAGTTTGTCCGGTTCAATTCGATTTAATTTTCTACGACGAAAAATAAACGCTTCAATAATTACTATTTGTAATCTAGCGACACGAAAATAAATTATATTTTTAACTTTAAATCGACCAAGTTATGTTAATTTAAGTCGGTATTCTTAACTATATTTTAAAGTAATCCGTTACTAGTGGCGGTATATTTGAAAAGTTCGATGTGATAAATTCATATATCGAGTCACCCGCGTCTAAAAAAAAAATTTTAAATTCAATCGGATTAAAAACGATTTATATGATATTCGTATTCCACTCTCACGCGCGGCAATTAAAGAGAAAAATTATTAAAAATTTTTTTTACTCGGAAGCGTTTTACGACGTTCTCTAAAAACTACAATAGCGTATTTCATTTTTTTAAGACAAACAAACTGTATTCGTTTTGCACACGTTTTAAATTCGTATTTTAACTTATTCGCACCGGAGCTTCTATATAGACGACCTTCTGTCTCAAACGTTTATATTATGTTTGCGGGTCAGCGGTGAATTGAACAAAAAAAAAACGAAACGGTCGAAAAACTTTGTTAGTTATAAGTTTTTTCTCA
The DNA here is from genome assembly GCA_017140985.1 of Hormaphis cornu. Taxonomy (NCBI): domain Eukaryota; kingdom Metazoa; phylum Arthropoda; class Insecta; order Hemiptera; family Hormaphididae; genus Hormaphis; species Hormaphis cornu. The sequence continues at coordinate 18,751,751 of CM029363.1, read as the reverse complement.
CACCAAACTGGAAATATATTATGTATATTTTATTCACGTATACACGACCAAACTCTAATCATCGACCGTATTTATATAGTTTGAACCAAAGTTTTTTTTTTTTCAACGTTTATATTGAATCATGCTATAAATATCCTTTTTAAAATAAAAAATACGCCTCCGTAAACTAAGTTTGGAACGGAAACGGAATTTCAGCAAACGAATAGAAAAATGTCTGGTTTTCCGTTGGTTCAGTTCGAGTGTTGTATTACGGAAAAAATTAATACCCTAAAATTTTTTTGAATACACGTAACCGATTTACTCTAATATTTCTGCGCTTCTGCAACTGTTGTTTTATTTGTTACGCCAAAACTCTCGATGAACCGAAAATTTGGATTTTAAGACGTCAAAAACGTTCACGTGAACCCAAACGGATACATAAATTATGGCTCGTATATACCATACTAGTTTATAGTTTCTTTGCAACTTTGGCTCACTTGAGTATGCATTTATTTGTGTTTAGTAAAAAAATTTTTACAGTTTTCTGGCGGGCCATTGCAAAATTAAACAGCTGGACGTGAAAATATACAAGTTGATCGGATAAAAGCCAAAATGGTGTTAACAATAATTATTTTTCTGTATATGATTCTAAAGCGCCTAATCTGATATCTCAAAAGTAAAATATATTGTTCACCAATTACTATTTGTTTTTAATCGAGAAAAAAATTAATTTTTTAAATGACCTCGCTGTTAAACTCGATCAGTCTACGTATAAATTATGGCAATAATTGTTCGTAGCTCATCATGATACGCGACTTTTTGGTGACAATTCGGTACAATACAATACATTAATGATTCCGTCATCGCACTGCCGTGGACCTCATAAACACATCATCGCTACCGTTTAAAATGGAGCAAAAAAGACGAAAAAGTAATAAAAAAAATAAAAACGGGGGGAAAAAAACCGCGATAAAATGAAGCGAATGAAGACTAATGACTATTATAACAACAACAAAAAAGGTGTAAGCAAAAAAACGCTGTGTTTTTTTTAATAATAAGTATTACGTTAGAGCCGTCGAGACGCTGCCTATATTGAAAAACGACTTTTTATGTAAATTAGGTTTTCCAGAATCCGCGCAGCCAATCTTATCGATTAATCAATTTTTTTTTTTTTTTTCATTTTTAAGTCTTTGATATGACGTATAGTGAAGTTGATTTATACATTCACAAAAACACTAAAGAGTTTGTGAAAAGTACAATGTTTTTTTTTTTTATATAAATTTGTACGGTTGTGTGGAAAAAATAATAGGTAATAATAAAGAAAAAACAACGTTGTTGATTTCGTGTTTTGCGGAAATGTTTGAAAACATTTTATCCGCTTTAACCAACAATTCATTTTATAACCTGTGGTATATTGCAGTACCTCTAATATTAAGGCGTGAAAAAATTATCGTCGATTTATGATCTAATTATTTCTTTTTTCAGATTTTGTAAGAGTTTTATTACAGAACGGACCTATTTCCATGCACCATAAAAAATTTTCGTTTAAATCACATTGATTTATTTCGTTACGATAGTAATTACGTTTCAATCGTCATTCGTTTCAGTCGCGTTGTGGCGGAAAATGAACATATTGTTAGTTAGTGATTAGCGCAAATTGGCCATTTCGTCTGCGATAGTCAAGTGAAAATCGTCGTAAAAATAAACTTGATTGTTTATTAAATTAAACACTTTATAAATGAATGTTTACATTACAGTATTTCGTACATAAATGTTTGCTATTTCCTTTGATTCTACGCGCACCGTGTCAAATATTTTTTAAAACGTTATATTGACCTTTAATTCGTTTAACGTAAACTTAGTAAATTATAAAAATAACTGTATTCAAAACTGTGATAAACATTTTGTAAAATATTTTTCCGTTCTACAAGAAATTGTAGTCGAACGGATACGAACACCGGATCCTAACCGTGACTTTTTTTCTTCTTTTTAAAGTAACAAAATATCGGATTTAAAAACACTATGTAAATAGTGTTTTTAAACTTTGTAAATGATGAAACACAAAATAACTTTTGAAAATCGAATTATTAAACCGAAATATCATATTATTGAACATCTATAAAGTAACGAGAGACCGCAAAAAGAACATAGGAAAGTTTTAGTTTTCTCATTTTAAAACGTTCGACACTAAAAATTAAGCCCTAGACCCTCAAGATCAAAAATAATCGTGCGTACTTAAAAAATAGTTACTGAAAAAAATGCGAAGTAAAGAACCTTTCGCAATAAAAAAAATTAAATAAAAATAATAACCGTCAGCTCCTAAGTTTCGCAATAATAATTATGCAAATTTATAAGCGATAAGTGCCATTTGTCTCGGATAATTATATTTAACCGTTACGGCCGCAAAAACACGCAACTCAAATAAAATGTTTTTTTCATTTTAGATTCTGAGAGCAGCGAGGATATATGTATTATTTTTACAATGATGTTTTTTTTTTTTATATATATTCTATCAACAACATTTTTTACAGATTTTCACTCCGATTTTCAAAGTCAGTACCTCTAATTTTACCTGACATTTTCCGGTTTGACGTTGTCGCGTAAAAGAGTGCTCCATACCGTTACGTTTAATACCACTTAAAAATTCGGTATTTCGGCTTGAAATTTTATTTTATTCGAAGCATTTTTTGATATTATTTTCTGAATTATGTGTGTCGAAAACGACGAAAACGGCGAAATCGCCATATCCGGCGTCAGACATTTTTATTTAGTTGTTTTGCCATAACAACCGAAATAACGATCGGAATAAGCTGAAACGTTTTACATTACATTCAAATATAGGTAGGATACAAGTTTGATAAAAAATTTCAAGTGATTTCAAAAACCGTTGAGCTGAGTATAGAACTTTGAAATTCTCGCTATATTTACCAGGACGTATACTATAGACGACTGAGCTCGCTCAGAATCGTTTTTTCAAAGAAAATGATTTATCGCCGAACGTGTTCCACCGACCTTGATCGTGAAACTCGTGCAAAACACGAATCGAATACGACAAAGTTTTTGCATGAATCAAATTATGATGATATTGTAATAGTATGTAAATACACGACGTACATTCGGTGAGGACTTGATAATGTTCTACACGCGTGTGTAAGTATATTTTAAAAAACGACAATGATAATATTATTATATTTCGTTGAAATCCCGTCTGCGAATGGGTTCGCTGATACGGAAAAAAATAAAACGCGGAACGCGGATTAACTGATTTTTTTTTTCTACTTATACACTATCACCTAATAGTTATTTCGTTTACCGACGTTCTCACCAAACTTGGATCAAAAAACACTGTGCTGGTCGATTTAATCGGCGACGAAACAAAAAAGATCACTTTAACAAACAAATTATACCGAAACAAATCTATTCTTGCTATACTGCTTAATTCTAAAACATTACAAACAGTTTATGAACATTGTATGAACTTCGAATGTAATAAGTACTTTTTATGTTGCGCAACGACGCACAGTGTAGACTGTAGAATATTAAATAAACGTAATATAATTGTAAAATACGTTCTGCTGTGGAACAATAAAGTGTTAAAGACGGCGCGTTAAATAGGCAATTTAGGTACGTAAATGTGTTGAGCAAAACGGTTCGAGGTAGGCGCGTTGTGCATATTAATAATATAATATTGTATTACAACTGAACATTAATATTGTAATAATTACAATTATAATATTATAACAATTATTGTTAAGTAAAGCAATTTTCGGACTTCTCATTCGGTTAATAATGTGGATTGAACGTTCTTGTTTACATTCACTTTTTTTTAACAACATTAAGTTATAACAAGGTAATAAAAAAAATGTATAAATACTTATTCGTTATATTTTGCATTTTTTAATTAAATTTAATGTTTAATTAGAGTGATACAATATTAAGTACAAAAGTAGCGAACAGTCGAGTTTGGAAAATGTTTCGCAATTAATTTGACATAAAATAAACATATTTAATTAAATTTTCGACCAAAAAAAAAATGCCGGAATCTCTGATCTAGGTAGAGTGGGTAGTTTTAAGGAGTAGCGACTACGTTTTGGGTGGTCTCTGGTTTGGAAGTCGTCGTTTAAACGTATGGTATCTGAAAGCAATGATAAATCATTTCCTACGAAAAAACGATTCTGACCGATCTCAGTTATCTAGTGTGAGTCCCGGTAAAAACCATATTTAACAAAAAATATACTTAGAAAATTATTGAAAAGCTTCAACCGAAGTGCCACCGGAATTCGTAAACCTTTCATTAGAGGTGCCGACATTGAAAATCGGAGCATTCCTTCTATACGAAAACTTCACCACAAATCTTAAAATTTCAAACATTTCGCTAAACAAATGAATTGTTGACAGAAAAACAAAAAACATCATCGTAAAAACAATACGTTCCGCTCAGAATCTAAAAAAATAATAATTTGCGCGGTGGCGAGCGCGAACAATGTGCCGAAAAATTATGAAAAACGGTGTTTTATCACATTTTATTCTTAAAAAATGAGAAGTTCTCTGTATGTTACACGTTTATAGTAACTAAACGTTATTGTAAGTATTGTGTAGTGAAATAAATTTATAATACGTGTCGAATAGACGGCGCGTCGGACAGGCATTTTCTGTACATAGAAGCGTTGAACCAAACTTTATTTTAAAAACGTGCGGTATCTACAAATTTTTTCAATTTTTTAGCTCGCTGACTTCTAATAAAGTTATTTGAGCACATTGAAAGACGATTAGAGAAAATACGCGATCCACCCGAGAAATAAATTAACATTTATTTTCGTTCACTCGGATTAAATAAATTATTACTCACTGTTGAAAAAAAAAAAATGCAAAACATCAAAGCGAAGAATCGATATCAATACGCGCTATTAAAATAAAAAATAAAAAAACGTTTCATCGACGCGAATGAAAAATGGAAAATAAAGTGTCGTCCAACCAACAGTATGGCGAACACAACATTATGACCGCGGTCTTCATCGAATTCGGTCCGGCGCTCGTAATAACGTCGTGCTCTTCTGTAAAATTTGTACGCGTATAAATTCGCAATAATGATAGCGCACTGATGTCAGAGAGTAGGAGTAAAATGATAAAAATATTTTTAACGCGTTACGGGAATAATTAAAAAAAAAAAAAACACCAAATCTCTTGCTCCGTGGCGGTTTTATAATATTTTTCTAGTCTCTAAATAATATAAAAAAAAAAAAAAACCCCTAATTACGATCTCGTAAACTTCTTTAAAGAAAAATCAATAATAATATGGACGGTATTATGATGTTTAGAGTGTTTTTGCCCCGGGTCCGATGATTTATGGACGCTGGGGGCGAGAAGGCGTCTGTTAATGCCTCGCAATTAAATCTCGAAACGTAATTTGTTTGTTTTTTGTTATTTTCTCTCTCTCTCTCTCTCTCTAGTTTCCATTGAAACTAACGAATGACGCCATTGATCGCGGGGATGGGAACAAAGACGTTTTTTGATGAATCGCCGTTCCCTTCGTCGACATGACTCGCGTTTTTGATCGCGAAACATTCAAATAAACCAAAATATAACAGTCGGTACCATAACGTACGACAAGTTACCGGTAACGTATTGAATCGGCTATTTCATGCGATCCATATAAAAGTAGGTTAATTCCTTTAAGGCAAAATATAAAATTTCCATTTTTTTACACACTATTCCTATAGGATTTCGATAAAAGGTAATTTCTATAAAGGTTTTTTAGCTTAAAAATTCAAATTCAGATTAGGATAACGACAACGGACTCTCGTTGACGATACAAAACCAATTACTGCATATACACACATTCATCTTTTCCGAATGCAAGTTGAAATGTAATAAAAATATATTCTACACCTTATATACTCAAAACTGTGATCATCTCACACGCGGAGTTTACAATTTTATGGTCGTTCTTCGATTCAATAATTTCGTGTGTTGGTTGTGTGAAAAAAAAATCCTATAAAACGTATCGCTTTAATATTTCCTTTCGAATCCCTTCAGATAATAATAATTGAAAAACTCTCTCTCGAGTTTCGATTGGATAAAAGACGAAAACGATTTCGTAAACGAGATCTCAAACGAGGAAAAAACTTACAGGTATCATTAATAATTTACAAACTTTTATCGTAAAACTTCCTCACATCGTGCATATAATGTATGCCAATGAATTATAAAACTTTTAAACTAGGCTTTTGGTTGAATCTAGAGCAAAATATTTTAATGTAAAAAACCGAATTACACGACAAAGAATCACGCAAAAGCTGCAGTTATACTTACTTACTATATCATATACTTATTCATTTGTGTGAAGATGCAAAACTTAACGGAATAAAACGAAAATAAAATAATTACCACGAAACAATAAAAATTTCATATAAGGAACTCCAACATAAATAGTTTTTCCTTAAGCTTTGATTTATTTTTATTTTTTTCATCGCAATGATGTTTTTTTCTGTATATTGTGTAATTCTAAACCTACGAACAACGAATAATCGATTTTGAGTGGGAACAATTTTCGTTTGATTTTACCACCTACATAAGTCGGTAATTGCATGCTGTTATTTATAAAACATATTACCAATAATTTAAAAATACAAATTGAAAAAAATCATATAAAAAAACGTTATGTACAGGATTTATCATAAAAATCTTTGTTGAAAATTATTTATGGACGTTTTTATTTGTGAAATAATCATTGTTGAAAATTCAATTAACCTAATTTGAACGCGTTTAAAATAAATTCGCGTGTTCACTGAGTGGAATAACTAGTTATTAATTGTGTGTTAGTCACGCTATAAGTTAATTAATATGATTTTCGGGAAGACTTATTTCTGACAACCAATTAACTCGAGGTTTTTTATTTTTTTTAAACATTGATTGCAAACAAAACGAAAACTTTTAAATTGGATTACATTCACACTAATTCTCTCGCTTGAACTCGAGACATGAAAATTTTTTTAGCTCAAACCGTAACAGGGTAGTAGTTTGAAATAATTCAATTTTACTTTTCTTTTACCCGTTTAAGCTTTAGTTAACCGGATATCCGGAATCGTTAAAACAAGTAAAAAAAAAAATAAACAACATTGACTGTTTTTAAACAATCAAAAAAAAAAAAAATAAAACGAATCGAATCGAATTTGGAACAGTTTTCAAGTTTCGTTTAGTTTTCAAACAATATTTGTTTGTCGGACTTTGTTGAAAAACCAAACGATATTTCAAAAAAGAAAAGTATCATTTTATAAGACGTTAGTACTGTCCAGGCCCACTTTTAAATTTTTGGCACCACTCTTGTGAAAACTACAAAGCATTTTTAATACCATCTTCCGGCAGATTACAGAAAACGATTTTTATTTCAATTCTCAAAGTCCTGCAAAAACACAAACGTAAAAGTCAAGAACATCATATCGTATGCTATGTAAAGTATTGAAACACCGTAAGAAATCCAAAAAGTTCTAAACTCATTTTTGACTCGGTTTTTTTTTTTCTAAATTATGAACGCGGTTGAAATTATCGAGTTTAGTAATACTTTTCTTTTCAAAACGCTCATATTTCAATTGTTTTAGAATGATCTGTCAACATATAATAACATATGTATGTGTTTCGATTGTTTTATAATATTACCGTCCGAAAATGTTTAATTTCAAAATGTTCATAATGTTACACTATTGTGTGTACGGCGCTACGAAATGATGAAAAATAAAAGATTTACCATCCCGATGTAAAAAGTTTATGTCTCATTTTATGTGCACTGTTCCGTAAAGTTGGTCGTTATTTTACGTTATTTTTCGTATTATTTTACAGCAAGTTTTTACTGAAAAGTCGTGAAACGGAATCAAATGACCTACATATAATACATAATACGAACAAGTTTACGCGATAGAGTATTACGTACGTGTACTCTGGTGATGTTCGTCTTTGCAAAATTATTATTTTTATTATTTACAGTTGTTTGGGAAACGGTTTTGTTTTATGTAACCGATATAGTAAAAATAAAACTGAAACGAATAAAAAAAAAACACACACACGCACACATAAAACGTCATGCTGTACCTCATATTTTATTAGTATTTTTTTTTTAGCCACCAAAATTATTTACATTAAGTTTTTTTATTGTTTCCCTGATGATCGTTGTACCTGGATTTGATCATTTTTATAAGACCACGGCTTCAAAAGTTTAGAGACGGTAATAGGTTTTCGCCAAAAATAAACTATTACAACGGTAAAGACCCCTATTACTATATCAAATAACAGAATTGAGATAGTAAAACATATTCCCTACATAAAATTAGTACAGTATTTCATTGTATGATATTTATTGAATTCGGTTATGAAATTTTTTAGAAAAATTAATTTAGTACATACAAGTTTGAAAACGACAGGAAATAATTTCGTTATAACGCTAGTTAGATAGGTAAAGCCATTCTGAAGCCGGATTTTTAGCACATAGCTCAGAGAATAATTAAAACATCTAAAAAACGCTTCTAGTAAAATAAAATTTAAAGCCAACTTTCGTGCGGTATTCAACGTTACGGTCGGAGCACGCTCCTTCTATCCGAAAACGTCATTACAATCCGTAAAATTCTCGATTTTTTTTTTCTTTGGTTAAATTCAAAAAATAAGTGAAATATCAAAAAAAGTTTCAACCATAGTACCACCCGGAGTCCATAAACCTTTTGGAAAACCGACCGACTTTGAAAATCGGAGCGCCCATCCGGTATGCGAAAAGTTGTCGACAGAAAAAGAAAAACATCGTTGTAGAAACAGCACGTTCGTCGCTCAGAATCGCTGAGAAACGCGAAGGTTTGATATTCCGCTTTACGTCTGACAAATTGCACGGTAAATTAAACCGACTATCGATCATGGCGGTTTTTACTCGTCCGCGGACCTGCGCAGTTATATACCACATAAACGTCGGTGTATATAATGTTTTTAGTGCAGTTTCGTGGAATAATTCGTGCTTTCGTACCCGTTTGTTTGTTGTTTTTTTTTTTCGTAAACGCAGCTCGTTAAAGTGACGCGAGAGGTTAGCGGTTTTCCGTAGATAAAAAATTCGTGTTTTTGGTGTCTTGGAAACGACGCGTCTCGTCACTCATCGCTCGTAATCCGCGACGAAAATCGCCCGAAAACAAAATGTCGAAATAATATTTTCTCCTGTAATCAACGTATTACAGAGATATAGGTTCAGTGGTGGAAACAACATGATGACGGCGATAGCGGGATAGTTACTTTTTGGCCAATTTAATAGGTAATTTTTTTTTTTTTTTACAAACTACATACATCCGAAACGTTCAGCCGAAAACTATTTTGTGTTCCTCTAAAGAACATATTTTTATAACACGCGTTCTGGAGTTTGAAGTGCCAAAAATGTTTCGTCATCGTATTTCCGTTGGTTTTTTTCATTTCAAAAGTAAATTTAACGATTTGTGTACCATACAATGTTGAGTGTATATGTTATAGTGTTTCAAGCAATTCGGTCCGACGGATATAATCAATTTATAAACGAAAAAATCCTTGTTAAACAATGTAAAGTAATTGGTTCACTTTGGAAAAGTTCCGTACGACGTAAATGTATGAAATTTTCTAGCCATTCCACATTATCCGCGGTTACGAGCGTATCTGTTGTTTGCTGCACGCTTGGATAGTTTTTCTTGGTATTTTTTGCTCTCGACATTGTTCTCTACTTCGAAAAAGTTCCTTCTCGATGAACAATGTGGGAATTTACTTCTTCCCGTTACCACGTAGATGTATTAACACGATGTAGAACATTTCCGAATGGACCGGCTTGTGTTAGAAGCTCCGTTTTATAACACATGTTTTGGAAAATCGGCTACATTTTCCCGCATCGCGACACATTTTTTACATGTTAATATACGTTTTTCTGAAAGGAAAAAAAAACGACTACGTATACCTGGGGTCCGTTCAAAATCCCTACGCTCAAAACCCCGACGGTTCAGATTTCAGGCGCCGGGGTACGCACTACCAGAAATAAACCTTGACTGTCCAGACTGTCTTTTGCTTCCAGAGGACCCTTCGGAGCAGGATGTCCCCGGTGGCGGACAACCGTCCGAGGGCCTTCACTTCCGAACGGTGACGGGAATATATGTTGTGCTAGAAGGCGAGGAGACGGAAAGATTGCGTTCAGCCGTTACGTTAAGTCGTTATCTTTTAGGCCATAAATGAGATTTTCCAGGTCGGTTAGAGGCCGTCATCAATTGTATGCGCGATCTTCATGACCGTGATCTATTTTTTATTTATTTATTTAACCTATAGAAATCATAACTTACTAATAAAATTAGTAATAACCAGTCCATAGCAGGGCGTGTGTGATCTATTAAGACATGTCGGGGCTTATAAATACCTGTTTTTAACTGTTTTTTTTTTTTCCAGTTGAATTTACAAATGAAAAAAAAGGGCTACGTACAAGTTTGCTACGATCATTCGTATAGCGCGAAAATCACGACGAAACGGTCTCGTTATCGCCGGGTTTGATATTTTACATGACAGCCGTAGTAATGAAAACAGAAATTCAATCCTTTGCGATTCGGTCGTCTCTGCAGCAGCACGTGGCGGCCGACGCGCTCGCTAATGACGTCCCTGCGGAGACTGGCCGAGTTAATAAAATTTTCGTCAAAAAAAAAAAAAATCAAACCGCATCGTTTTTCCCTGTCTTTTTTTCCTTTTATTTCTTTTTTTTTTTGTCGCCCTTTTTTGCTTCCTCGATGCCATCAAGCGCGTTCTCCTCTGTCGCACGCGAAACGGATATACGGCCGAAATTACGACCGGTACGAAACGTGATTTTCGATTACGTGAATATCGTTTTTTTTTTTTCGACATTATTTATCTTGATAAACCGTGTTGAAACTCCGAACGCGCGTTCCCGAAACCGGAAACTTAAATAAAATGGACAAAAAGTACGAATAAAGAGTTCGCTTCGGTGTACACCGCAGCTTTACCTACCCTGTCTGGGTGTAGTTTTACGTTTTTATTGAATTTGAGGACCTTTACTATCATTTCGCTGTAGTATGATCATGTGTTGAAACCCTATAACGTAGCGGTTTATTTGGTCTTAACATATAATACTGATTTTGTTACTTTTGTACACAAATTACTGTCATATGGGTGGGAATAGGGTAAATTTTTTTTATACATTTTAATAACTTGCGTAACACTCATTCGAAAATGAGGATGAGAAACGATTTGCATTCTTTATTTGAGAACGTTGATAGTATATTTCATTTTTGAATCGTTCATGATTTGATGTTGTTCAACATTAAAATATACTATCAAATAAACTATATCGCAACGATTATAACGAAAGTTCGTACATTTAAAAATCACAGTGATAAGACTCCTATTTTTATAAAAACGCTATTCGTAACGTTTATTAAAACATAATTTGTATAACAAAAAATAAATACTTTTTTTTTTTTTTTATCGCAAACATTTTGCAATAAAATATGTATAATGTGTGACACGACGCTTTCCCATTTGATTGGGATTATAAATGAAACCTAGTGTACCGACTCTTAATTGGTTGTTTTTAAATACAATAAAAAAAAAACAATAATAATAATTCTCTAAAATATTCGTTTTTAGTGAGTTTTGTTTGCGTTTATCCGTCAGTGTTGACTGAAATTAAGAAAAAAAAAAAAAGGAAGATCAGTCTAGGTCGTGTGGGTAGTTTGACGGGGTAGCGTCTACGCTTTAGGTGGGTCACTAGTATAGAAGTTGTGGTTTAAACGCATTATTTAACTTCTGATAGCAACGATAAATCATTTCCTTTGAAAACCCGATTCTGAGCGAACTCAGTTGTCTACCGCCAACTACGTTAATTTTCCTGCAATAACAAAACTGTATAAAAGTTTTTTCGACATTTATAATATTGTGTGTATCGTTTTCATACAGTATATTGTATACTGTTTAACGCGCGCGTCGGTTTTGAAAGGAAAGTGTTTTTTTCAAAAAATGTAGCGTTTTTTCGGCGAATATTGTAGACACGCGCAACACACTGAAGTGAGCGATAACGATGGCCATATTGACTGACCGCGTGTCAATATAGTCGTATTCTGTTTTCCTGAAATGTACGCGAATAAGTGACCCAAAAACGTCTAAACAGACCTCGTAAAAAATTAATTCCATCGTTATTGCCGTTCGCCGTAGGTATGTATATACTATTTACTACTTTCAAAACAGCCGTCGAGAACCCATCGCGAAACCAACTCGAATTTGTAACACCCCGATGTACGATTTATCGTCGAGTCCAGTAAAGTAGTCACAAACAGACAAACATTTTTTCGTGTAAAATTTTTTCCGTTCGCGTTTCGATAGTTTTTCATACAAATTTTAGTCGTGACCGCTCAAAGTAGGTACCTTATAAGAGCCCGAGATGTACTTTTTGTGGGCGTATTGTACACGGAGCCACCGAACGGAATGTATTACTCCTCGCCAAATCCTCCGAACGTCGCGAGATGAACGGACGAGACGCGTTCTGAGAGACGTATAAAATATGTCGACTCGTTAGCCTCGAGAAAAACGATGCGTTTACCCAAGCAGCTCGTCTCGTCTCTCTCTCTAAGGAGCGTTCTGTATCAACCCTGAACAGGGTGTTTCTTCGCGGTAAGAATAAAAAAATATATATAGAAAACAAAAAAATTTAATCGTCACCCGTACTCGGGGGTTATTTTATTAGGTTCTGAGCGTCAGCGAGAAATTTATTGTTTTTACAATGACGATATTTGTTTTCCCGTGCCAACAACTTTTCGTATACAAGGAATGATCCGATTTCAGTACCTCTGTAATGATAGGTATATTATGGACTCCACCGGCACTTGGATTTAGCTTTTTTTTTTTAAATCTTGCCCACTTTTTGAGTTGAATCCCGAAAACAAATGTGAGAATTTCACGGCGAAACTTTTGAAATTTTAAGATTTGTGATGAAGTTTTCGCACAGGTGGAATGATCTCAAATTCAGTACCTCTGATGAAAGGTCCATAAACTTCGGCAATGCTTTAAGCGGTCTCAATTCTAGAGTTCAAAATTGATAAAGTTACAAGCAACAAAACTAAGTGAAATTTAAGCAAAAACGTTAAAAATCACGCGTTTTTCGACATAATCGATTTAGTCTTTTGGCCATAACTTTCTAAATAACGATAGCGGAACAAGCTGAAAACAAAAGTATCGAAAATCGTTGCTAAAATAATTATCACGAACATTTGAACAACTTTTAAATGAGTTATGACCAAAAATACGTTATCTTTACAAAAAAAAAAAAAAATAATTTTATTAGCATTTATAAAAACTTCTACACGCCAAAGTTGTGTAAGCCAATTTTCAAAAATATCTCACCACATTTAAGTATACCATATGAATTATTTACTTCAGATTGTATATGTATATAAGTCTCGAGACTGTAAAATGAAATGGTTTTGCTAAAAAAATAATTCTAAAAATATCAACGCTAAAAAATAGTTAGAAATTTTTCAAAGCCGTTCCAATTTCACACGGCGGTTCGTTCAGTCCATCCTAACGATGCGTGAAAATTATAAATGATTCGTAGCGTTTTTCGGAATTTTTGTTTCATAAAAGTCCATATATATAAACGAGATAATCGTCAGAATAACTTCAAATAAGCTGGTGTCGTTTGCGGTCGAAAATCTATCACGAGAAGTGGGTAAATCGAAAGTTCAAATAGATGCCCTCGGGATCTACGAACAGGTATCTGCAGTGTATTATTAACTACATAGAGAACAATTATTACTACTTCATAAAGAGCATTCCGTAAAACGTTTCCGAATCTTCTTTGCTGCCATTTTTTTTCTTTTTCCACTCGAAGCACAACCGAAACTGCCGCACCCTGTACTGCAGCCGTCGAGTGATGTTTGCAGGCCTTTATCGAGCACCATCGCGCGCTGTCGCAACCGCTAAAGGTCGAAGACACATATGCCACGTAATAATATATATATATATTACACACGGGTTTTTATACAATATAACAACATACGTCATGTACACATTATTGTACGAACAAAAGATAACGCATATAATAATATTAAGTAGGTACTTACGTCGTGTCACAGATGGTCACACATTTGCAGACAGGGCGCAATAGTATCAGTATAATAACGCATACGATGATATTTTGGCCATTTTTCAATCAACAGAGACGCGGAACATTTCCGAATGACGCTGATTAAAAAGCATGATATCGTATCGTGTGTTTAACGGCGGGAGAGCGCGAAAAAACGTTTTCAGAACGTACAAAAAACCACACGATACTTACCTACCTGATACATCGATACGCGTGTTTCTCGATCAATTATTACACTGTTTTTATTTATTTTTTTTTCCACGCGAAAACGTTTCTGTCTTATGCTAAAATTGTTTTTTTTTCTTTTTTCAAGTCGATTTTCGGAGAGAAAATAACTCGACCTAACGTTTACGCTGTATTATGTATTTTGTTCGTTGTTGCAGAGAAACCTACTCGCCTACGGACCCGTTACAGCCGGTGTGCCCGCGGCGTAATTAATCAATCATAACCGACAGAATGGAGATCGATTTTGCTGTTGTCAGTAAGATTCCATCGTGCTACGTGCGCTAATTACGAGTAAAACGTCGTTTGCGTGTATTAATATTGTCGAATTTGTGGAAACGGCGTCGATAAAATCGATTGATCGACCGCGGTGGTAAGCGTCGCGAAATTCGAAACGGATCGAGTGTTGGAACAAAATCGAGCATGAACAAACAAAACTGTACGTGCAGGCGCGTTTGTACGTAATATTAGAACTCTTCACTACTTGGCCCGACGCGAACACAGTGTGGTGATACCGACATCATTTTGGGTTGTTTTTCAGAGTACATATACCAAAGAACATCGAAAGTTTATTTTTCAGTACGACCACTAACCTCGTTAGTACAATTATATTATATAAACATCGAAATGCGGCCACGTATATGTGCGCATTTTATTCAATTTGTTATTGAATTATCGTATTATAATAATAATGTACACAATATTTTACGCGCTCGTATTGTTTACCGTTTCCGTTTCCACTGGAAACTGAAAAAAAAGTTTTTTTAGATAGTACATAGACTCTAGATAATATATATGTATTGTTTAAACGAACGTTAGTTATATTGATACGAATAAAACGGATATTTGAATAATATTCGATTCAGTATAGCTATGTATACATTTTATATTCACTGAATTTCACTTGTATATATATAGAGAGAGAGAGAAAAGCTGAAAGCCGAGTTACCGTTTTTTTTTTTTTTTACATGCGAATAAAATAATTCTACACGCGCGGTGAATGCGCGATAGAAATCAATGGCTATTGTCGCGATATTTTTATTTTTATGCTTTTATATATTTTTCTTGTTGATTTTCACCCGAGAATTTCGACTTTATTTTATAAGTACACCACCAAATATTATATTACGGTGTAAAAAAAAATACAAACAAAATAATATCGAATTTTCGTACTACCTACAAATAATAATATTTATCTGCAATCGAATTGTTTAAAAAAAAAAACGCTTTTGTACAATTACTTTTAAGTGTACACCGTGACGTCGTACTAATAAACATTAACTATTATAACATTTTATTCTTTGGTTTCGTTTATTACCTATATATATATATGATCTCAAAGTCAGCGAACTAAATGAAAAAAAAATTTAAAAAAATGATTCAACTTAACGTTCAAACAGTCGAACTTCATTAAAATAAACCAATACAGGAAACAAATTTTTTTTTTTGAAAGTAGTTTCCCGATAGGTAGAATAAGCGAGAATATTCCTTAAATGTTTTCTTTTCGTATAGTATAGGAACGCGAATACATTTTAATAATTATTCGTTGTGTTTCTTACCGACTCAAAAATGCTTACCCGCCAAAAGTTTTGCGAACGGACTTGTTTTATTTACTTAGGTGGTCTACTACGTATAATACATATGGCGCGAATTAAAACGACTTCGAAACCGCCGAATCGGAATACTTCGGAATGATTAAATTTACCTATATATAGAAAGTAATTCGTTCGCGCGAAGTAAAAATCGATTTCGAGCATAAAAGAAAAGTTTTAAATTAGAGCCGATTCTGCAAAGTAGAGTAAGGCGAATTGATTTAATTTGTAAGGTAAAAACTTTCAAACGGGGCATTGCGAACAGGAAAATCTCATTTTCGAATATATATAGTATACACATTGCCGTTAATTAACTATACGGATAAAACAAATTGAATTCTTCGAAATATTCAACCGTATAAACTCTTTCTATCCTGCCCAGTTGTATTTTCCAACAAAAAGTTATCGATACAGTTTTAACCGTGTATAACTACTATTATTACACCGACATATTACGGTCGTATAAGTTGTGTACAGTAACTATTACTGAACACCTAAGTTTCGACTGTTGTGGAAAAATTTAATCGATTCACGTTGTATTATTTCGATTACGTTCATGAGCACAACGAATCACTCTGACCCGAGTAGGGTTTGTCTGATGAGAACGAAAATTCGTAAAAATTCAATTTTCGGTTTCCGTTCCGATCGCGCGATCGTCTCGGCATCGTGACACCGTTGTTTTATAGCGGTGTCATAGAATTCCAGATCGAAAATGTCACTAAAATAGCAGCCGCAACGGAGAGAAAATGAAACCGGAATGTATTTTGTTTCATCGAATAAAAGCTATTTTTTTAAGTTTCTTTAATTATACAATTCGTAACAATATTATAGGAACGATTTCTGCGCACGTCCAGTAAATTTGCGTGTACGTGTGACCCCGTTTTAACGCGCTCGTAAGTTATTTGCATCTCATCAGCAATCCTCATCGATCGTCCGCCGTCGCCACACCGTATTACCCGTTTGGCCCGACACTCAACCCTATCCCACAGCCAGGCTATCCGAGGAACAGACACATCGTGTTATTATACAGATAACGGACTTTACGGAGGCCGTTTACATATTTTACCGCGATTCGTATTTTGTATTACGACAATATTATGTGCGATTATCACGTGGCGCGTGTAGGTCGAGGAGAAAAAAATATTACACGTTTTGTTGCTTACACCAAGCACTGTGAACTTGGTTGACGATTAGAAAAAACGACGGAGAGCGAGTTCGAAGCACTTTGTTTGGCGCAGCGATTACGCTTTGGAGCGGGTCGTCACCACTATGGATAGGCCAATGTTATTCGGAAGTAGTCGTGGTTCAAACTTATTATCTGAAAACAATGATTGCGTTCGAACAAACGAGCGAGATCCAGTAGTACCATATGCGTCCTGCGTAAAAACCAAAATTTAACACGAAAAAAAACCACCTATACGCTATCTGAAACACGACTTTTATTATGTAGTTGTTACGCCAAGCCTAAACTACTAAACTACTGCTGTACTGTAAAAATACGGAGCGCGTACATTATTTCCCGAAATTGCGCGGTTCACCGAGTGCAATCGACAAAAATAACACAACTCAAGCCGTTTTTTCCGTGAAATTCTCGTGTCGTGTCACAATAAAACGGTCCACATTTTATTCCGTTTGATCCGCTGAATTTTGACGTATTAATGGAAAATCGCACGCGTAACGCACTTTCGAGTATTGAAACATACCGATCCGATCGTCCCGTTTGCCGGGATTTCAGCGCGACACAACACAAAACATATAGTCCACTGTAGGTCTACAACGATCCCGTGCGCACATACCGCTGTAACCTGCAGGGGTGACGTTACAGATTTTAAACATAAAGGTGCGAACATTCGATGCATCTTTTTTTGGATTTTGAATTTTATTTGATGATCATTTTCACAGTACATCCCCGAAATTTTTTTTGAAAAAACATCCTGTCCTCCGGTATTTTCGGCTTTTTAGCCCCCTACCCAAACTTTTAACCCTTACAGTCGAGCCTGCACTAGAGCTTACGAAAACACCACTATTATTTTATTTACAAATGGTAAACACAAATACTAAAGGTTCGTACCTTCGGTGTAATTGGTCGTACACAGGAAAACCAAAAGTGAGCAGTAAATTTATTCGAATTAGTCAGGTCGATTTCCAGCGATCGGGCCAATATTTAAGTAGGTACGGGAAAAAAGGGTCCCCGTAAAAAACCCTCGGCGAATCCTCCTCCAAATGGAAACCGTTACGTTTTTCCTCCGTGAATTACAACGGCGAAATCAAGAGACCGCAGACGGTTTCTTTTACTGTGCACCCAACACAATGTAGCTTCGACGAAAACTATTGCGAGAAGACGAGGACAGAATTCTCGTATCCGTATCAAAACTCGCCGTTTGACGAATTTTTATTTGACTTGGCGAAAAATCTACGGTTTATACTTTTTGCGCGTAATCAGAAAAACTTTTCCACTATGACGTTATGCGTATACCTCGTGTGTGTGTGTGTGTGTATAATGTACGGAAACTTTTCGATCCGCTCGGCCAAAGTTTTGTCGTAAACTTACTGTGATCGCGGTCTAGCGAAATAATTTGATTCCTGTATGATAAACGTGACGGATCGTTAAGAGAATTCGTGATTAAATGCACACCGAGAGTAACGTTAGTAAATTACTGAATTCGTGTTACTTTACTACATAACAGGCGCGTTTTTAAACACAACAGTTATTGGTAATAATCTAGCTTTTGCGTATTTCAGTATACTTATATACTGATACGTTAATTATCAATATTCGTTAGTTTACATCACGTCTTAGAAGA
>CM029363.1:18701127-18721747 GCA_017140985.1 Hormaphis cornu | reverse complement strand
CTTCATATATCACAACGAAACCGAGGTCCAAATCTAATAGTATCGCCGTTTGTTAACGATTTAGTGTTGTTTTTCGATAATGTGCAGCGTTCAGTTTGATTGATTGACGAACACGGTTCACTGTATAGATCCTTCGATTATTGATGCCTTTTGGTTGCACGTAAACTAACTCCACGCGTGGCAATTCACTGCGATTAAAAGTCACAGCGAGTTTGTCGAAATTTTCACTGCCGATATTAACGTCAACGAATTGTTTACGTAAGTAAAATTAAACGGAATTTTCTCTTCATCAATCTTCAATCCGATTCTTTCTTCCTGTTTATTCCCAGTTGAACTACATACTGCTATTTACCTCGACAGTGCACGATGTATTGTGCTCATTTGGACGTGTATGAAGAACACATTCGTTCTCGCCCACTGATACCTTTATTACGTGTCCCGCGTTCAAAGAATTCCCTTCAATGGTCAACTCTGCGTTTTGATTTACGGGCACGCACGACGGACGGACGCTCGTGATATTTATACAGCGGATTTTTCACGGACAGACAAAATATGATACACTAGCTATCCTTACCCGACGTTGCCCATGTATTCTGTTCGCTACGAATAGTATTTGAGTTTTGTTACAACATTTTACACTACCAGCTTCAATGGTTCAATGAACTTATTTAAAGTTTATATTTTACCCTAACCGCGTTATATTCATTTATTTTCTAAATGAAGTTTCAAACATAGTACCTGCACCATTCTTTATAAACTCTTTATAACTCGTGGGTATTCAACGTGTGAAGAGCAACCACCCGTAAAAGTGATTACGAATGTCAACGTTTCGAGCGGTTTTCCGCAAAACGGTCGAAAAAAGCTTTTCGAAAACGAAACAATTAATAGCTTCAATCCAAGTGGGCACACTTTCCACAAACCTACTAGCGTTTTGACGTTTTGCGCGATCGGCCGTCAAAACGTTTACGGTAAAAAAAACAAAAAAACAACAAAAACGCACCGCCATCGAAACAAATTACATACGTTCTTCGCTGTACTCGGAATCTAAAAACCGTCCGACGTTCGTACACGTTTTCTTAACGGGGTCGAAACTGCAGTCATACATCGCGTGTGTAAAATCCCGGATTCGTCGACGGGATAGGGGAGGATAGAAGTAAGGGGGTGGTTTTTTGACGGGGTCGGGTGTATATGGGTATACACTTGTCCAGAAGCGATTGCCCACACAGACTCCATTAAACCTCGCCGACCGCTCCGAACGCCGCGCGGATTTTCCGGACGTATAATCAATATTCGCGCGTACGTACGCGGGTTCAAGAACGCCACCGGCTGTAATTAACTACGGCCCGTTTTTTTTTTTTTTTTGGATTCCGAGTGCAGTAGCGCGACAGACGCGGTGTGTGTTTAATTTGATTTTTTTTTCATCGAAACGTTTCCAGAAATTTCCAGTCGGACCCGCGTATACTTCGTGTACGCCAGGTGGGAAAAAAATTGACAACCGACTGCTCCGGAAAAAACATTTGGGCGCACGCGACAAGCGTTTTGTTAAAAGTTCAAAAAGATCCGGAAAAATACGCGTCTAGTTATTTGTATTCCAAATAAGGGTGACTTTCGGAAGCCACTCTTAAGCCCCCAGATTTTTCACGGCCAAACTTAGGGTGCTGAACGTCCGGCGAGTTCTTCTTTTATTCAAACGTACCAACATACTAATTTACAGTTCATAAAACACGCGGAGCGTATACGGTTAGTCGCAAACTCACAACCAACAAGTAATAATAGCTGGGTACGTAGCTGGTAAAACGTAGTTGTTACACGAAACAAACAAAACAGTTAGTCCGCAGTAGGTGTACCGACGTAAAATAACATTTTGTTCTTTTTTTTTCGTCACTTGTGATTTACACGAAATAATAATAATAATACGTTTTTAGACCGCGAAACGGGACAACTTTTTTGTGTTGTCCGTCCGACGTCCGTGTTTCAGAATGCGTGTTTTTATCTAACTGTAGAACCACTATTTGCGATCGGTTAAAATACTTAACTGTTTAAACGATACAACAACGAGAAACATTTTACTCGCCAGAAAACATTTATTTAAAACAAAAAAGTCTAATAAAACCTTATATTTAAATAAAAATTGACTTAACGCGGAGTTGCAGTACGGTAAAAATTGTGCGTCGCGTGGGAGTATGCATTTTTGCATCGCGAAACGACAAAAATCCTTTAGGGGTGGTAAAATAACTCTACGATCGTATTATGAGCACCCCCAAAGTTTTATAGTTGACAGATTCAAATCGTGTATGTGCCGACCGACGTTTAGAGCGACTTATTCGAAACTGTGAAAGGTCGATAAAACATATACGCGTGTACATAGTGCATAGCCCGTGGCAATTTTAATCTCTATACCATTGATTAAGTATACAATTTTGTGTGAGTTACGAATTCGTTCCCAAAATAGTCAAAGGTATATGACCGATTTTTGAAAGTATTCCAACTTTAAACCAATTAATAATGTAAAAGTTGTGATTTTCTAAATTTATTAGTAGCGTAATATGTATTTGGAAACCTATTAGTATTTTGTGGAAAATTAAATTTTTTATCGAACAAAAATTACATAAAAAAAAATTTCTCGAAATTTGAATCACACCTGTATATTTACTAATTTTAACACGTGTGAATGTTTCAGCAGCATTTCGATCATTAGTGTGGGGAAGTTATGGCCAAAAATCTAAATCGATTATGTCAAAAACACGTTTGCCGTAATTTTTAACGTTTTTCCCTTAATTTTTACTACGTTTTTTTACCACGACTTTTTAATTCTTTTACGCTTGAATCCCCTTAGAGTACCATCAGTGTGCCATTACCTATCATCATACGAGGTACTGACTTTAAAAATCGGAGCGCTATTGAAGAAGTTTTCGTGATTATTTTTTAAAAAGATAAAAAACACGCATCATGACGTGAAATACACTAATACACTCAGTATCTAAAAGTTCGATCGAAGTTCGTAGGGAGGAATAAGGGCTTGAAACTCGAAATACTCTTGATGTTATACGACCCTGGTAGTCACGTAACGCACCATCAGAAGGGTGACTACTATCCGGCGTACGTACCTAACTACGCACAATACGTCCTTTTCAAACAGCTCGTATCGTGTTTCTCAGCCGAATCTTTTGATTCGCTTTATTCGAATGAAACGATCTTTTTAAATTTAACGTAATGCCCGGTGCGAAAGGTTTTTCGATAAACGTCAAAATCGGTAATCATATAGTATAAAAATCGAAATATTGACCCAATTATGCGAGTGCACAATATTATAACGGTGTGTTTTTAATCTCACGTAAGACAAAAAAATCCACAATTTACCCGTCGTATTGTACCACGATTAAAATAATACACTCTCGTTTGAGCTCGCCTCACGAATGTTTCAATGAATTCACTGTTTTTTTTTTTTTCGCGCAGAGTCGCCGCACTAGGCAACACAGTTTAAAAACGAATCGGATAGTATAAACTTGTGTACACATATGTATATATTTTTTTTTGTTTTTTCTCTTAGGTACACGAAAACGTATGCATAATTTCCCGTGGAAAAACAAACTTATACTAAGTGCTCTCCACGCCGCGCGTGTAATAGAATGTTGTTTTTTTTTTTTAAATGTCCGCGGAACAACACACGATAAACACACTTTACGCCACCTATCCTTAAACCAAACACGCAAAGATGTGCAGCACTATATTTTATTTTTAACGCCGTTCGCTTGCGAGATATTGAACGTGTTTTTTTTTTCTCTCTCCGAATTGCTCTTTCGGGAGCATTTATAAACGCCGTGCGGCGTTACGCGCAAATTTCTTTACAAACAAAAACTCGAGAGTACGCGGAAAATGCTTTTGCTCAATCGCCGCTTCGTGCGTGCACCGTTCGATGTCGAATCTACTCAAACACGTAATTTACGAAATCGCGACGTTTAAACCGAGAACACGTCGTGGCAAAACGGCGCCTACCTACGTCGAATGTCCGGCAACAGAAAAAAAAATCTCTTTACTCTCATCCATTGTATTGATTCACATCGGTCGACGACCGATCACAGTGTAATGTATTTCCGATGTCGCGCCGCTACGATACTATAAGCTGAGGAAAAATTAGTTTTCAAACATTAAAAATGACCCCGAAAAAAACGTAAAAAGAAAAAAGACGGAGTGATTTCGGCGGAGAACTTTTTTTTTTGGGTACATGACAGTGTTTGGGAAAAAAAAAAATGTTTTTTTGGATGGAGGCACGTTTGGTCTCGCGTATTTCAAATGGATCGGACCTACGCGAATCGGAGCAACTGAATTTATCGAAAAATCCAACACGCGACAGAAACAATAATAACGTCATCGGCGAAAGACCCGACACCGTGTGCGCGCAGGAGGTTCGGCGTCGTCGAGTGGTGTGTCAGTGTCGAGTGAGAAGGGACGAAGGAAAACACCTTTTGGGGATGAAACCGGGGTGAGGGGGCTGTCGTCCGAGAAGTCTAACGAACGATCGCGTCTATTATATAGCACCCGAAAACAGATCGTGACCGCTGTCACTGTTTTCAATGGACGCGGTCACAACGAAAAACCCTCCGCGTTTGTTCGCCATACGACAGCGACGAAACGTACACGTTTTTTTCAAATTGTTATTGTTTTAATTAATGTTATCGCTTTGAGCGGCTCCTACCTGTCGTCGTAGCAGACAACGGAATTTTCAACAATCGAACCGTGCGTGACGGAAAATTCGCCCACGCGCCGTTATAAGAAGCATGACATACTGTCACGCGCGCGAGTTGAACGTTGTTTTCGACCGTCGGATACGTCTGTTTTCGCGTTACAACCGCGCGTGATTTTCGGCGAAAATAACAATTCTGAGACTTCAGTACGACGCGTAAACAGCATAATACATGTATATATACTCCTATACACTTACTATAATACACAAACAAAACATTTTGAAAGCAGTCGTTTGCAATAATTCGGTTTATACGGGTCTTTGTGAACACGTCTCGATTTCTTCTTGTCGCGGGTTCACTCGACCTTAACGACTCATTGTTTAAATTTATTGCACGAATTTACGCACACTATTGGAGCATGATACAATTACCTACTCTGAATGTCGTACGGATTTCAAACGACGGTCGTGTTCTCCGGTTAATTTGAAAGTTTTCACTATACCAGTGTAGGTTTTGTTCGAAAATTTCCGGAATTCACAATGCTCGCCGGTGATTTCGCGTGATTTTCGAGTTAGTTGCATAATGATACAAACGCACATCAATAACTGTGCTGCATCGTTTCGCCGACCCACCCAAAGCTTTGACCTACCGGCAAAACGACCGAAACGTTCTGCACACTGAGGATAAATCGCACCGGTGCAGTGTGCACAATTATTATAATAATCATCAACACGAGAAACGGTAGCGAACCCGCGCGCGGCGGCCGTGCTGGCGGCGACGGCCCTTTGGATTTCGATCGGGATTTAGGCGGCTCTTGACGTCATCCAGACGCCATGGCAACCGATAGCGGCCACAGAGTACGTGTGTGCGCCGGCTGCATTTTCTTGGTGCAATTTTCCCCAAACTCATTTTCAAAATCTTTTCAGAGCGTCAGCGCGAAGAATGTTATACCGTTGTTTTTACAATGTTTTTTCTGTGATCTAGTAGAAGGAATGCTCCGATCTCGACGTATGACACTTCAAAAAAGAAAAAAAAAATTAAGTAATTTTTTTCGAAACGGTACTTTATGCGAAACGTTTTTTTTGAAATTTATGGAGTATTTGTGGGCGAAAAACGAAAACGGATCAAAATTGCTCCGTTCGACTTGAATTTATTATACGTGTCGTTAAGAAGGGTTTTGATTTTGACGGGCGTTCTGAGGGAGAACTTTGGAATTTTCGAATTCGTTATTTTACGCGATTCCATAAAACCTCTTGTTTTTATGTTGTCTCGAAACTTTAACTCAATCTAAACAATGCAGTTTTACGTTTGTGGTTAAGAATTATCTGGTTCACACGATTTTTAGCCGATTTCACGTTGTTGTTTTGTCGTTAAACTCGTCATTCCGGGCGACCGTGCGATTGCTTTGGGGGACAAATAATTATGGGGAACGTGTTTTTTTTACACGTCGATTTAGATTTTTTCGATCGTCCAAAACAAAGATCGGATCGAGCTGAAACGCAATACCAAAATGGGAAAGATACAGATTCGATAAAAGTTTTTATTGTTAAATTTTTTCTCACCAGGACGTGATAGACAACTGAGCTCGCTCAGAATCTTATTTTCGAAAGCAATCATGTTGCTTCCAGATACTAAATAATGCTTTTAAACCACAACTTCTGAACTATAGAGACCCACCGGATAAGCGCCGTCGCCACTCCGTCAAGGTACAAGCCGTGATTTTTTTTTTTTTACACTCTGAAGTAACTATAGAAAACCTACATTTTCTTACTGATTTGAATGTAATTGTGATTGATAATACCTAATACGTCAAACGTAAATCAGCGGCACCTGAACGATAAAAGTTTAACCCTGAATTATCGCGACAACGGCCAGACCCGGTTTACGTTGTTTTTGTATTTTCAACGAAATTGATTGTTGTCACGACCTTACGAGAATAATTCTATACGAATTAGGATGCTTTTTTTTTTTCACAAAATTAAAAAGCTTTTCAAAATTTGTCACCTTACTGACAGGATTAAACCTACGTTAATGTGAAACTCACCGCCTAAAATTGACATTTTATGACTAATGAGCTAGCCTCTATAGGTACTATAGCTGGATATATTCCGATCGTTTTCATCCGAGGGGATGATTTATGAAGGTACACATTGTCACTGCCGATAAAACTCGTATACTTTACGAGTATAATTGATTACAATTCATAAAAACTATATGTTTAAACAAAGATATTAACTTTTGATAATTGCACACAAAATGAATATACCGCGTATGGAGAACGAGTATAGCAGGTACAATGAATCACAAGTAATACGGTTATTTTACTGTTATACACATTACACTCAATGGGATTGTAAGCGTCAATTTTTTTTTTTTCACGTCTCTCACACGCAAATCATAGGAATTTAAACGGGTTTTATTTCCAATACGTACCAGCTACCGATTGATCTGTTGACGCAACAAGAATTCTGAAAACTGATTGATTTAAATTGATTATGGCGTCTACCTTGAATCGACTTAACAATTTTTTTTTATTTTTTTCTTAAGGTTTCTGAAAATTAAAAATCGAATTTTTTTAAACTCTTTTCTTTTCTTTGAATTCAATGTGTAAATATTGGCGGGACAAAATGTGGAAATTTCAATTTAAACTATATACCGCATAACGAATCAAACCAATTCCAATTGGTTTACAGAATTCTCGTCGCATCGATGGATCAAGTCATCTAAATTCCTATAATTTTCGTGTGATTGGCTGATAAGTTCAACGCTTCCGCGATCACCTTACGGCAAAACATCCCTTTCTTCTGCTTCTCCTTCTTCTTCGCCTTTCCCTTAATTATTTGGGGTCGGCAACCTTCGTCCCATTCCTCCGCTTACCACGATCATTCGCATCCCCTACACACACACATTAACAACCCTCGTATCTTTTTCAATCGTTTCCATTCATACGATTTATCACTTCTTTGGTATTCCTCTATTCTCGTTTTTTCATCAACGTCCATTTTCATGACCACTCTTACTGCTTCAGTTTCTTCGCACCTCATCACGTGTCCAAACCGTCCCAGTGTATTTTCCCTCGTCTTATCCACCATTGACGCGACACTACATCTTACGTTTCTTGTTCTCTCGTTACTCCACTCGTCCATCTAAGCGTTTCCGCTACACTCATACTCTGTTCTGTTGTTTTCCTGTCGACCGGCCAACACTCCGAACCACACAGCACGGTTAGCGTCCCGCCACTCCAGCCGTATTCCTGTAAAACTTGCCTTTCTATTGCGGAATTCTTTTGTGGCGGCGAAACATCCCGATGATTCAGAAGCGTACACTATCAAATAATAACCGTGCGTTTGTCAAAATGATACGCTATAATACCCAGCATACCTACAGGAATGCGGGTAAAGTTTTGGCGCATTTTGTCGAGAAAATTTCCCTCCTCTCCGCATCCCTCGCATTTTTACACCTCTTATTTAGCTGCAGTGTTGTTCTCGCGCGCAGATTTTTTTCAACGACTTTTAACCGTCGTGTTTTTTTTCCACCCGCCGCAAATCGATCTTCCATCGAACCCAGTGACGTTTTACCCGAACCGTCCGGACAAGTCGGCAACGACCGCGCCAGCCGCTACGTCGACAAGTTTTTATCGATTCCGCGTGACGTCGTTACGTGCAGACGTGAGCACCCACCGATACAGTGAGCACCCGCCGATACAGTCGATATTTTTATAATTTACAGCGGACGTTATTATTCATAATTTATAGCTGCCGTTTGCCACAAGACGTAAAATTGATTAACATTACGTTTTTCCGCGACAAAACGGCGGGCGAATCCGTTACCCCGTTCTCGGCCGGCGCGGCAAGCTGAGAGCGTCGCGCAATCCTCCCGGTAAGTTTCTCCCAGTCAGAAGTTCTCTTTTAATCGCCACGATTTCACTAGCGATCGATTTTCGTTTTACTTTTTTTTAATGTTTTCTTTTACAGCGTTACCTACGTGCGGTAACATACGTCGATTGATATTTTTACTGGACATATAAAATTGTCATAATGTATATGATGAACCCTTATAAGATCTACAAACAGCGCTTAACGGATAGCATATTTTTAACGTTCAAGTTGAATACGAATACAAGAGTAATGCGGTATACGTAGCGAGCAAAATGAACATTAATAAATCCCTTGAAGGAGACAGAATGCTGCAACGAGTAAATCAATTCAAATATCTATAGGAAGCGTATCTATACGCAACGACGGAAGATCAGAAAAGGAAATAAAAAATTAGGGCGAACAAAGAATAGGGATTTTTACTTAAGCGTGAACCACTAACATCAAAGAATAGTAGACCTGTGAACAAGAAAACGTTTAATTAAATAACGTCAGTACAGAGTATTATATGTACGGCCGTGAGACATGGGACGTTGAACAAAAAATACGACACCGCTATGGAAGCTTTATGAAATATGTGGTTTTGTCAAAAAATAGAGCAAATAAAATGGACGAAAATGAAGCCAACCTGTTATGTAAGTCAGGTGGTCAAGGATGTCACACGAACATGTCAAAAATAGAGCACATAATTAAAATCTTTTATTCGAACCGTTTAATCATTTCGAATTTCAATTTTGTTTTCGAACAATAATCTTAGCGATGTTAAAAACTATCACCATGAAATTCCTACATAGATTTGTGTTTCGAGTCTCAAAAAATCGACGTCTATATTTTAAAAATGTATCGCTAGATTGTTTGCAACGAGCATAATGACGATAAGCAAACGATCGTTTTTCTTCTGGACGGTTTCAAACTCGATAATACTGATTGGAAAGGCGTCATTGCACGACCGAAAGTGGCCTTTATTTATTAATTACGCTCGTATATCAAGACATTATTATTATGTTTGTATAATATAAAATAGAATAGGAAGGAACGCGTATAAGAACTGACAAAGTTGATATTTTGAAATACTTATGATTTATAGCTACTAATATGTATTACAAGCATTATTTATTAGTATTAATGTTGTTCAACGGTTATGATAAATGTTGACGTGATACGAGTATCAGTGGTAGATTATTGTTTTGGGTGAGTCACTGTTTTATATTGTATACAGTGTCACAAACGTGTTACGATAAATTTGATGGCGATTACAAATGATTGCTGACGAAAACAACGATTCCGAGCGAGTTAAGCTGGTGAAATACTGAAAATGACAACGGAACAAAATAAAATTCGATTGCGGCCCGTTTTCAACGCATAAACTATTGTTGTCTGCCAAACGAAAACTTGTGAAAATCAAAACTTAAAAATTTAAGGTTTTTGTAAAATTTTAAAATTTAATTTTGAATTCAAAAACGTAAAGATCGTTTGAAATTCACATTATTGTACTATAGATGTTCTATGCAAAATTTCCAATTTTGAACATTTTTTGAAGAGTAATTGCAAAAAAAAAATAATAATAATAATCTTGCACGTTAAGTACCGTCAGCGTTCATTTTTCAATCTTTTAAGTACCGCGGTATACTTACCTAGGCTTTTTCGCCGAGTGAAATCAACAGCACATTTTTCTTTGCGCCCAAAAACTAAAATAATAATTGAATTTAGTACGTTTTTATTAAATCGTACCGCGTTGCGGATAAAAGATTTAAGGCGGTAAAGTTTAAAATTATTTTTAACTCCTTATGAAATAAGTTCCCGGAATTTATTGAAATATCATTGTAATTTATATAAAATATAACACGCGATCCTACTGCAGAGTAATAAAAAAAAAAACTTTTTATCTTCACCATCAGGCTGACACGTTTATTGAATTATTTCCGATTCGAGAGTTCTGCGAAAGTAATAAATTATTTTCGTTATGCAGACTCAGTGTACAATTGTTCGTTTCTGATAATCCGTATAAAACTAAATCAATTAATAATCGCGTAACTTTATTTCAAATAGCTTTTTCTGTATATTACGCTTAAAAGTTCAATTGTTAGCCAAATCAATGCATTACGGTAAATAACATTAATATGTGCGTAAATAATGGGTAAGTTTTCTACGTTTGTATTATAATCGCATTCGAAATACTACAGGATTACTCAGTTCTTACTCTCGTCGACTCTTCAAATGACGTTGAAAAGCGTTTTATAAAATACTTATATAGTTTAACAAAATTTGATTTCAATAAGAATCACCCTAATTATCTACAGCACTCAATTAAATACAACTTATATCGTAAAACCATACTAAGTAAAATTGTAAAACAATTACACATCATAGAGGATAAAAGTACAAAAATTAAATACTTAATGAATTATTTGAAACCGGGCTGTAACAGAAGGTGTATTACTTAGTCAGAGGCTCAGAGCCCTATTTATAAGGGGAGCTAAGAGGCGACTTTAGCCGGACAGTAATATTATGGATGAAATGTCAATGAAATGTTGTTGTACAATTTATGAGTTTAATATTTTTCTATAACCAAATTAATTTACTGTTTCGTAACTGAATTTTGGATTATTATCTGTATAGCGTTCTATAAAACAATAAATAAACGTATATATAATATTTCATATTTAATTAAAATTGAAAAAAAACCGCATCGAGTAATTTTAAATCTGTTTATTTTTTCACTATATTTATTATTACTATACTTACTATCTATATAAATAATTGATAACGATCAAAAACAAAACACATTCATGTGCGCACAATTTATTTATATATTGCTTAAATGTAGGTACCTATAATTTTATAGTACCTGCAACAAAAAAAATATTCATTACTGTATTGATAATATTTGAAATATTTTCAAACCGGAACGTTGGCATTTATACGCACAAAAAGCCACATGTTTCAAACTACGTAGTGTACACGATTTTAACTTAAACAACTACAAATCAGCCAAATCCGTTACCGTAGACGTTGAAAGTTTATAAGTACATAATTATTTACTTTTGGAAAAAATGTCTATTGGTAACTAAAAGTTAGGTACCGCAAAAAT
The DNA here is from genome assembly GCA_017140985.1 of Hormaphis cornu. Classification (NCBI taxonomy): domain Eukaryota; kingdom Metazoa; phylum Arthropoda; class Insecta; order Hemiptera; family Hormaphididae; genus Hormaphis; species Hormaphis cornu. Next base: position 18,710,096 of record CM029363.1, on the reverse strand, counting down.
GTTCCAATATGAAGACTTCACAAAAATCGTTAAAAAATTTAAGTGCTTTGTACACGAAATGATTTTGTAGAATTTATTTTTTAAATTAACCACTATAAGTTATGCATATTAACTATAATTTAAATACTCGTTTAAGAAAAATATTCAAAAGAGTGTTAATCGTGCTGGTTTGAATTCAATATCTAATAATACATTATATTCTATACCTGATTTAAACAGTTAGATTTCTGTTCGAGGATAGATTTTTAAGAAAATCAAAAGACGAACGCTCGAAAAAAAGATTTACTCTTCCTTATAAAATATCAAAAATAATGTGTTAAAATTTATTTTTTGAAAAGTTATAACGTATTTTAATGCTTTTTCATACTTTTAGTCACAAATACGTTCCACTAAAAGGTTATTCAATTTTTTTTATGTTGAACTCTGCGCACCAGTGTTACACATCATTCACGCGCTATAAATTGTAGTATGTTTAATTTGATATTAAGTATACCTAAGTCACTTCCTATTTTTTGACAAAACCGTTGCATCGTACCTATACTATATAATAATCGTGTACCTTTTAATCAAGCTAATTTCGTTTTAATTTATCGTAAAATAGCGCACGAAAATATTTTTGTTCCTTTTGAGTTGTTATTGTTTTTTCGGTTGACGCCAAAGTTATCAAACTGATTGTAAAAGCTTCCCAGAAATAAATAATACACTTTCTGTTACGCGACAACGGACTATATTATCAACAATAGCAATTATTTTTTATGCGTTCTATATTTTGTTTGTATTTTTATTTTTTATACCACAGTTATAAACTTGCTCGTAAAATACGAGTGTGTTTTTTGAAAGAATCTTTACGAATTCGAATTTAAAAAAAATCAACTTTTTAATTTTAAGCTACAAGCTCTCTTATTTTTTACGATTTTACGAATATTTTAATATAAAATGCGTGGAAAAATGGAGTCGGTCTTTTCCGTCATTTTTGTGGTCCCATTCGTAAAATAAGACAAAATCCTGTATTTTAATCATAACAATAACGTTATTGAAATATTCAATGAATTAATTTAAGTCCAATTCAAAAACCTTCAATTTTTTGGCCAATTTTTACGTCTAATATTGACAGTCGGATTTTATTGTCGCGCTGCGTTCCGCTTTATTTAACGCATCTGAAATATTTGAACTTCTAATAAGGTTGTCACTTGTTTACTAGAAGAAAAGTATTTTTTTTTTTACCGTTTAATAATTTTCTTTTACCATTTCACTCGCGTAACAATCTATGTAGAATAAAATAGAAAAAAATATCAAGAATAAAAAAAAATTTACCTACCACCAAATTAATGAAAATAATATTGTAGGTACACATATAATAGCTTATTGATAAATCCAATATTTAAAAATAATGACAACTGATATTATGTAATAGCTCGTTTTTCAATTAATTAAAATAATGAACACAAACACCGCAGGACATAATAAAAAAAAAAAAAAAATTAACCGATATTTTATAGGCAATGAAAACGGTCTAAAAAGCTTTTTCATCTATAACTAATGACAAATACGCAATAAATATTTCGCAACTTGCATTTGCAAATTTATAAACGAATATTAACTAACCATTTTCATTTTTCTAAAATTATTTGCCCTCTTTTCATTTACTTTACACTGAAGAATCGTATTGAACAATAAATTAACAATATTTTATAGTAGAATTTTAATAACATATGCAACAAACCAACAGACTGCAGAAATGATAGTACGATTAGGTTACTGATTATCTGCATAAAAATATTTAAATACTGTAAATTATTTACATTGCGAATTTAATAATTTAAAAGAGTTTTCATTATTATTCCCCAAACAAAACCTTTATAAGTTTGTCGTGTAGTTTTTATTGAATTATCTATATAAGTACAGCTAAATTATGAAACTGCATAGAATGTAATATTTGATACACAGCTTCAAGTGCCTATATATAGCTGTAATATACACAGATTTAAATAATCAAATAAACACACATACAGTAAAAAAACGTAGTATACATAATGCGTTACACGCACACTAAACTGATTTTTTTTCAACCATTAAATATGAATCAAGTTTACATCATACACTTGACCAATTCAAAAGTCATTAGGAACCTACACATAAAACAAACGAAATAAGAAAAGGTTATCATAAAAACCATGAAAAATATAACTTTGAAAACGATTATGTGCACATTATACTTGACTATGATAAATCAAAATTTTTACTTCAACGTTATTAAAAGCTAACTGCGCTTCTAACTTATTTTCTTATTTTTGAAGTTAAACTAGTAAGGTTGACTTGTGTAAGATATTGTATTTATTCAAATGGTGTGGTCCTATTGTTACAATATAAATGCGAGAAATGCCCAAAAAAAATGTGTACCTATTTCGAATATAACCCGAATCGAACCGAAAAAAAATTTAAGTAAATTTAAGGATAAAAAATTGACAAACTATGTTTTGTTTTATTATTTATAAATGCTTGAGAGATAGCATACAACTAGAGTTTATTTTTTAATACCAAATTATGTTATTTGTTGTTTATTGTAATAGGTACCTTTAAACACTATTGATTAACTATAAAAATTTATAGAATTAAGTTATTGGTATAATATAAAATAATTTTTGAAATCTGGCCTGCATATTTCAATGCGAACCAAGGTACAATACACGTTGAATCATTTTTAATGTTATTAAAAAACAAATTTTAATTTAAAAAATTATTTATTTAGACGCTTTTAAAAAATAGTAACATATACTTATGTGTATTGTCTAAGTCGTCGACGCTATAAATGAACGTTTAATATTCAAAATTGAAACCACTAGAAATGTTTTTATAAAAACACTCTACCCTAGACTAATCACAATATATAATATCGTGACATGACTCGCAAAGTTGTTTGCGCTCTCGCGTGTAATTTTCTCCGAGAATATTTTTTTTTTTTTTCTGAGTCAATGTTTGTTTGAGAGTTTTTTTTATTTTTTTTGAGAACTTCACCCGCATAATTTATTAAGGAGAGAGAACGGACGCGCGAATTACGTGAGTACGTGAATATGCAGATAATAATATGTACTTGACGTTCGAGTGATACGACGACTTATCCGATGATTATACGAATAAATTATGCCAAAAATTAACAAATAAAAAAAAAAAAAAGAAAGAATTTTAGAGAAAAAAAAACACGAGCTTTTGAGAAAAACCCTTTGGCTAACAATCGAGATAAAGCACGTTTTGTGTATTGAAATCACTTGAAATTTACTCGCTTTTTTACCGTCCTTCCTTTTTTCATAAACGTAATATAAACATGAAATTCAGATTAGCTAAAGTTTTTAAGTAGTTTTGAATACTTCATCACAATAATTAACGTGTGTCCCGAGCATAATATCATGAATCATCATTGTCTCGATTGGGGTGTAGCCAAAATTGAAATTTGTTACTTTTTTAAGAATATTAGTTATCATAGTTATTAGGTACTATAGCAGTGTGTAGGAAAAAATGCACGGTTTCGTTCCAATCGATTCTCAAATTAGTTACAAAATCAATAATAAATTTATTTCAATCATTTTACGATACGGAAAAAATAAATCTAACGGTTTTTGTGCTGATCGTCTACACTACGCACTGTTTTACCATTATGTACAGTATACATAATATAATGTATAAAATCAACGGTGTTTTTATCGACTTTTTGGAGACGCAATCCGCATTCGAAATTCAAATAAAATAAATTATTCCTATCAGTTGACAGTTTATATACACCTAATGACTTTTAAATTCATTCAAATACCCATTAAACAGTTTTTATGTTTCTTTTTTTTCTATATTTACAAATGTGTATAGAATACATAATATATGTGCGGTACTATTATTTTACTGCTTTTTACGGATTTGATAAATAGCTGAAATCACGTTTATTTCTACGTGTTTTTTTTTTTTATCTATCTTTTTTTTTTTTGTTTACAGTTGATCACGAATAGAATCTGACTATTCTGCCGTTAACAAAATACTAAAATTCTATCCAGAATAATCTCAAACGAGGTAGTTGAACGCTGTACGAGTTTAAACCAAAATAATATTAGAAACCATTTCTACGCATTTATATAAGAATTCTTCAAAGCTAAAATTTTTTTAGAATTCGACTAACAATAAAATAGTATAATTTTAATGATAAATCATCGCTAACAAAAACACCCACTCTGCGAGCCAAATCCCGATAAATTTGAACAATTTTAAAACTTGGTCAAAAAAAAAAATACCAACTGATTATCGAAATTGTTTTTTAGCATATCTGCTTAATTACGTTATTTCCATTATTTACTATTGTTTTTTTTTTTTTTTATGTTTCTTAAAACACCTATGGCAAAATCGTTTTCTTCTGATAATCACCCACCTACCCAATAAAAAAAAAAAAAAGAAGAAAGGTGAACATGCGCGTTAGGTGGGTCACCGTGGTTGATGATACAGTATTGTATGATTATTTTAAATCTGAATGCAATAATAGTGAATCATGACATTCGTTCACTTTTAAACTAGTTACCAATTTAGACCAATAAATTCGTTCAAAACCCATTATTGAGTCCACTCATTGCAAATTCGCACTTTAATACGTTCATAAACAGAAAATGTCATGAAATATGTCTGTGTATTCACCGAAAAACCTAAAAAATCGCCTTAAAATAATTAGAAAATTAAATTCCGGACCATCCGTGCAATGTTCAGACCGAACACCGGTAAATCGGAGCATTGTTTCGATAACGTTATTTATTTAGATAGGTATGTTACATGTTGTCAGAACTAAACGGATAAAATAAAAAAATTTAAATTTAAATAAAATAAATATAGATTAAAAAATAAACAAATGAATAACAATTATGAAAAATAATGTATGAAAAAAGTAAATAACTAGAACACAGCAAATTCGTAATTCGCATTTATAACCAGATCGCCGTACTTACCGGTGTCCAAATAGTCCTCCTAATAAGTGAACAGAAGAAAACAAACAAATAAATACTCAAACGACGGTTTATCGACGGTCACCGCGGCCGCTTTGATACTGCGCGTAAGCCCCGAGAAGAGAAGAGAAGAGGCAATTTATCACTATAATATACAGTTTTGTGCACTCACTGTCGCCGAATCCTCGGGTGTTTTCTCGTCAAGAGGACCGTGAATAAAATTGACAACTGCGTATAATTATAGGCATTATCGTAGAAATATTGTTGAGCCCTCTCGATTTCCCGAATGCCCGTCAACCTATACCCCCCGAGTATATTTACTCGATGAATGATGAACGTTCGAGGCGAATTCGCAACATGTAATATATACGCACACCCCGCGGGGACCTGTTAAAGTACGGAATAACATCGTGATACAAACGGAACGGTCGCTAAACGAATTTCCAAAGGGAAAACGTTCAGAACGAGAAAATTAAAATTCTGTATACGATTTTCCGCCGCATCACTATTGCGTACTATAAAATACGATAAAAGTGTCCTATACGATATTTAACGGAAAATCGCTATAACGTACTATGTAATAAATAACTATAAGTCTCCGATCAAAACCGGAGAGCCACTACGATGTCGTTGAAACACCGCTGTCCGTAAACCCAGGTCACCGGCACAGCGAACGCTACAAAGTAGAAGAACTAAATGAAATAGTTTACATTTTAAATAGCAAGTCAACGAGTATGAGCGATTTTCGACAGTTTTCCAACTTTAAACGACTAAAAACAAAAAAATTTCGTCTACGGAATTTTTCAAAATTTGTTCGTAGCATATCGTATGTGCACGTGACATCTCTGTATTAAAGACCACAAATTCGTTGGTGGAAAACGATTCGGGAACTGCGTTCACCGCGATTTTTATAATATGATAGCTCGGTATTAGTGCTCCGTCGTTTTTCGTCTTGTGAGAATGGCGGCCACGATAAATTTTCATGTCTCCGTCATAAAATATATATTACAGAGACGGGGGTTTCATGTGTTTAATATACTTTTGTTCGTCTATTTTTTCGTAAATTTAAAAAATTACGTTTACATTGTTACGTACGTACTATACATACAGACCATATATTACCACGTCGTCTAAAACCAAGACGGAAAATTGATACTTCCGTGTGGTATATAAACATCATGTACGAGAAGGCAAAGTGGCTTCACCGCTCGGAAAATTAATAACGTGGGCGTTGTCCAAACGCGTTCAATTCTGCCCGTAGAGACTATATTATTATATATGAGAAAATGCCGCAACTTTATACGACAACCGAAATCGGCAGAACCCTTGAATAGCGATCGAGTATTGTACACAGATGGTTTTCCTAAACATTTCGATTCCCACAAAGCTTTCAGAATCTACTTTTTTTTTTAAATATTTTGATGGCTAATTTTGTTTTACACAACAATTTTCAAATCTTTGATTAGTGTCAGTTACAAATCTGTTTCCAAAAACAGTCAAAGGTATGACCAATTTTCAAAAACCTTCCAACTTTAAACAACTGAATATAAAAATTGTGACCGCGGAATTCCGAAATCTTTTAGTAGCAGCTTATATGTATTTACATGTCGGAAACCTCGTGTTAAATTTTCAAAACTTGTTGTGGAATTTTTTATCGAACAAAATAGATCGTTATAAAATATAAATCTGAAAATCGAGTTTTGAGTGCGCTGCCTGTGCAGTGGACCGAGTAAAGGGACGATTGGAAAACCGACAAAATGAAAAATGAAGCTGTGAAAATTATAATTATAACTTGTAATACTGCCTCGGTGACAGACGGTGAACCGACGATGACAAAAAAAAATCATCAAACTTCGTCACGATTTGTTTTTGTTTGTACGTTCGTTTGTTTGCTTTTTTTTTCATAACTCTGAGAGCAGACCGGAAAATGTATGGTTCGATGATGCGGATTTTACTCTCGTATTTTTTCGCTATTTTCGGAGTCGTTCGGTCGAAGTTTGTGCGGAACGTGTTCGCACGCGTTTTCCAAAGGTAATTCGATACAGACGGTGGTCGCGGATGGCTTTATCCGAAACGTCGTTGCGGCCAGAAAAGAGGAAACTCGAGAGAAAAAAAAAACGCTGAATCGACAAACAGCTATTATTATAATACGTGCTGTGTTTCGGAGAATAACGTTCGTTTTATACAGAACTTTCGTTCCTACATTATTCGTTTTATTTGTGAAAAAAAAAATAGACGATAATATTACTGCAAAAATGTCTGCTCAAACAGACGTGATATACCGCGTTGACCTCGTTCCGCGTATGTCCCGTTTTTCGTCATCCGTCAATTATTTTTAAATTTTTATTATAAGTCTGGATCGGTTTCAGACCGCACACGTTATGAATGCTATACTGATCTTCTGCGATCTGTCATTTATACAAGAATATCATATCGAAAACTCGTTTAAAAAAAAAAAAACGAGTAAATTAATTTTTACTGACATCGATTTTTGTAAACTCCGCGTGCAGGGTACGCACAAAATATGTCAATAATTATACGTTTGATATGTAAAAACAACGTGAGCGAATAGTTAGTTAGTGCGATTTTAAACTCTCGTAAAAAATTAGAAAAGCGTACCTACCTAATTATTAAAATCGAACACAGCACAGCTTGTTTTAATAGAGTACGTGTTGCGTAGTATTTAACGTTCCCCAAAATCGTTGATCCTTAAACACTTGTTATTTTACTATTAATACAGAGATTCGTTTATGTTTGATTTAATTAGTTACTGTTGCACAAAAATGGTGTACCACAAAATGCTCTGTTGCAGAGTTTTTAATTTGTGGTGTCGAAAATTCCGTTTTGAAAATCATGTTCATTACCACGTAACGCAATCGACGCATTAAACTCGTGTATCTAATGACCATTTCCTTCTATATTTATACTTTTAAAAATATTCTGCGCGTTGCCTGTCTCGGCGAGTACATCGGAATGATAATTTTCTGCTTTAGGAAGAACAAAAACTTACTTAAAACGAACACGACGGGTCAAAATCAACTAAATGGCTTTGCTCACAGGAAAATCTATGTTGTAACTTCAGAAGTGCTGTCCAATGCTAGGGAAAAAAAGGGATCCAGGCGACTATTAGTTATAACCTATTTTTCAGGAATAACTTACAATACCGCGATAAAGGAGTAGTCCAAACAACAGTGACCTGAGATGATCGAAACTTAAAGTTCAAGTCTTTCAAAGCGTCTTTAGTGCGTAGGTATTTAAAAATAAGCGAGCATTACAACTGTAAAAATAGTATTTTAATTAGCCCCCCCAAAACAAAAAAAACTCCTGGTTGCGCCCGCGAGTTAAAACACAATAATTATTTTACTATTTTTATTTGTATTAATTGTTACTAGGGTACATCTGATTTTCGCACGAATTTGACAATACTTACGTGAAACTACAGTACATGTAGTGTCGTTGTTAACATCGTTATGATGTTTCAAACTACTTCGTCCAAATTTGAAGAAAACGACAAGTTTTTAAACTCTTACAATCATTACTATTACGGAGTATTCACGTTTATTACAATACACAGACTTTTTCTATATAACAGTTGCCGACGAAACGTATTCTTTTGTTGTATACCTCGGCTAAAAAAACCTTTTATTTTACGCGTTGGATACCCAATGATTTTCAGGAGTTATTACACACAGGCAACTTATTACACACATTGATTTTCGCGTAAAGGAGAACAAACATTTATTTTCAGACGTTTAAAATCATTGCTTGGGACCTAAAATTTTCATTTTCACAGAACACGTAAAGTTTACCCGTTTTTATTTTATTTTTTTCGTACTCTGTGATTCCGCTAAAAGTTTTTAATTATTGATAGTGTTGAACAATTTGCTGGTGTTAACTGATAGGAAAATGATTCATGGAACAAAAACTACAAACGGCTTGTAGCACACCTATAATATAGGGCGCGCCGCGGCGCACGGAGTCTCTCGCGTAGTCGCGTCC
>CM029363.1:18617820-18674995 GCA_017140985.1 Hormaphis cornu | reverse complement strand
GATAGAACCTATAATGGTTTTTAAACGGTAGGACGAACACAAGAAAATTGTTTTTGAAAAATTACATACAAACCAATTTGTTGATCTGTGAAATGTTTTAATTATATTAAAATGACTTTTAGTATCTGTTGAAGCTTTAAATTAATTTTTAAATACTTCAAACTACTTGTTTTAAGTAATGATTATGTAATATTTTTAGTAATTAATCACAATTATTTATATTTTACAGAGTATTTTCAAACTTTGAAAGTTTATTAGAACTCCATCTAACCGACGCATTCGCTGACATCGATGTTGTAAATATAACTACTGATTTGTACAACATATTTAAAAGTAGCAATTTAAGTCGCTTGGCCAAACTTCATTTAGAACAAAATAAAATGAATGTCATCACAGAACCTCATGTTTTTTGCCCACTGCCACATTTGCTTGACTTGCATCTCAGTAACAACCAACTCACTGGCATCGATTTCAACATTTCATGTATCCCTAATTTGCGTTTCATTGACCTGGAAGGAAATAATATTCGTGGACTCTCCAATGAACATCTGTCAACTTTGGACAATGTACAGTCCAGAAATAGAGTCTTCGCCGTCGATTTGTCTAACAACCCATTTCCGTGTGATTGTAATTTCGGGATCATTGACGATTGGTTACGCAATACTAATGTTAGTGTTCGTAACCTTGAAATGACTCGGTGTACTACTCAAGTTCAGCAAAAAAGCCCTTTAGACCCGTTTGCCGATTATCACAATGGTTGTCCATCTGTACAAACCACAACAAAAGCTGGGAAACATGGACACAAATTAATGATGTTGTTTGTGTCTTGTGCTGTGTTTGGTTTTTTGGGTGTTGTACTTTATGTATCAATGTTTGGATTAAAACGTTTAAGACCCGAGTTTACGAATGCTATATCAAGAAAAATACACTATACGACTATTGACAAGTGTGAAGATCAAGAGATACACGTATGATAATATGACAAATTATTTATAGGGTTAACAGAATGGCATTTGGGAACTCCGACTTATACTTTAGGGAAAGACTGAAAACTGTTGTTTTTTAAATAGTATTATTATTATTAAAAAAAAAATGGCTTAAGAGTGTTTATGAATTGTTACTCTATTGTACAGTTATGTTAAAAATTATCGAATGAGAATTTTAAAGAAAATACATTAAAACATTTTGATTTTTTTTTTTTTTTTTTTTTCGTTTAACATTTTTATTAAACCAGGTTTTTTGATTATTTTTACTAATTACATAAAAAAAGCGACTGTTGTTTGTAACTTAATTTTTTTTTTTTTTTTTTATGATTTTATATTATCGATTTGTCGTAAATACTGTTGATCTCTAATAACCTGTTCCTTTGAAGTATCTATTTGTAGGATGATAAATTACGACCAGTCGGATTTTCCACATCTGTTAATACTTTACAGATAGCCTTTTAGTCGCTACAAAACATGTTGTGTAACTTAATGTCAAGTGATGTATTCATTATAGAGAAAAAAACATTAATTTTGCTTGATATTTTTGTTCAAGACTGGGTTGTAAAATGAAATGTTAATATTTAAATAAGGAGTTTCTAGAACCATAGAAATCTGTAATTTGTTTCAATTTACGGAACCAATAAACATGCATCCAAAAACGTACTCAACCCACTATAAAATGTATTATATATATTTTTTTTTTTTGTTTAATAACTAGTGAGATGATAAAAAATACACCGTCCCAATTTTGTTTTTATTATAAATTATTGTTTTGTTGGAAAATGTTAGGAAATTGATGTTTTTTGAACTAACGAGCTTTTGCAAAATATTTATGAATTTATGTGTACAAAAAATATGTTAGTTATTTTTAACTAGCGCGTGGTAATAACACACTATTTAAACCCATTTTGTTTTTATTATTTCTAAATGGTAATTTTTTCCTTGTCTTGAAAAGTAGTACTTAAATATGTCAATAACGTGTAGTATAACATTGATTATTTTGTAACATTTTGATATTTACGACTTTGTTCTTCAATTATCTGTTCTTATGCCTTATAAACGGATTTTGGATATTGTATTCTTGTTAGACAATCAAGAAACTCGAGAAGAACACCAATAGCTTTTCACATTTATTATTATATAATATAACATATTTTACACTTTTAATCATAACAATGAAGTCTATTGAAATATTTGGGATGGAGTTTCATACAAGTAGTATGAAACAACAAGTACAAGTAGTTTTTCTTTAAACTATTGCTAAATTTCGGTGGTCTAAGCCCCCTATTTACGTCTATGCTTTTGGTAAATTATAATTTTAATTAAGAGTTATAGTGTACTTACTCAACCTAGGTCTCGTGTCACGTCCATAAACATTCTCAGGTTTCTTGAATTTCGATACTTATTGTGATCTATATTATAATTAATAATGTGTATATAAAAATGCTTAGGATTTTGAACTTTTTTAGACTCGTACATTGTTTATTTATCTATACTTGGCTAACTATTGTAATTCTTACTGTGCGCAATTTACAATGTTAATTTTTATACAATTGTTAAAGTTTGTTTCATTTAGTTTTAAGTATAGCAAAGTAAACACATTCACATTTCTCATTATTCTTCACTTGTAATCAAAACTTATATTAATTATACGGCTTATAATGTACTTAGGCAATTGTTGACAATCCGAAATTGCATATCTTGGATTCTGATATATTAGTATACGCATTACACTGTTACTAATCTTTGTAAAAATAACTAAATCATATTTAGACTGCTTTAATTTATTTTTATTTAAATGTACGTATTGTTGTTTTATAAGTCATGTCTAAAACAAATTAAATTTAAACAATTATGTTTAATGTACTTGACAAATTTGTTAATGTTTGTTTTGACTCTGGTTTTATAACATTGTTTTTAATGTGTTACTATAATGAGTTGTGAGGACGCACTTAACGCTTTGTGCTCTGTTGGCAGTTAAACATTTTTTTACACTGTTAACTAGTCAATAAATTCAATGTTAAAACATTAGTTGCTTATAAGTAGCAGCAGTACATTGAACTGATCGCATTCCTTTTTGTGGAGAAAACCGAGTACGCCTTTATTGTTATTATTGTGATTATTTTGTATTAATATTATGATTTGAGTGCAAAGTGTTAAAACGTATTCATTATTAAAAATTATTATATTTAAAAAATAAAACAATTAATAAATACAAATTACACGTGTATTTTTTCCAACAGGATTTTCTTTGGCTTTTTTACTGTTTATTGAGGCCCAAAACTAAATTCATTATTAATTCATCACATATCTCTTTCATAATGTTTATCCCAATAGCCTACTATTTTATTGTATTAACACCTTGCCAATTTAAATTCTGAGAGTAGCAATGATTGTATTGGTTTTAAGTTTTCTTTAAACATAATATGTTTTTTATTTAATGTTGTTTTTTAACTGTCGTGATACCATGTCAACTACTTGTGCTTCAGTTTTTAGACTCTAAATGGTTTCTGGATTTTCTTGTTGTTTAAATGGTACATTTCAAATGTGTTTTGAACATTTTGAGTCTAAAAAGTTACAGTAAAAAAAATTCCAAAAAATGGATTAAAACAGTAACATTTACAAAACTTTTTGTAGAACTTTGTAAATTTAATTGAAACTCAAAGACTTAGTCACAGTTATTTGTTGTAGATATAAATTGAAATTTTTTTGTCACAATTTTTGGTTACCGTCAGTCAAAGTCAAAAATTCACTGATCAATCAAGTCATATTGATTGGTAAACCATTGTCGTTTTTAAAATTTGTAATTAAGACATTTTTATTAGTTATGATTTGAAATTCGTAAATGTTATGTAAAACAAAATGCCCATCTCTGCGTAGGTTGATATACCGTCAGTTCTTATATTATGTACGCGTGGCACTCAATAATCTAATTTGAAATTTTATTCCGTGTTTATAACTTTAAATAAAAACAAAAGTTAAAAGTGCTAAAGGTAAAATAAATCTCTGTATAGGTTTGTTGTTTAGACACTTGATAAAGTATAGGCCAAAAACTATACAGAATATCTCACCGTGTGTGTCCCCAGGAATGACTTTTTATCTATTATATATTTTCAGAATCGGTTTTTAGACAATTATTTCTATATTTTAATAAGTCATATTATATTAACGTTTTAGCAAAAAAAAAAAAAAAATAAATAAATTTTTCATCTTTCAGTAGTTTGTAAATTCAAATTATAGCCATTTTGTAGGTATGATTTTTATTAAAATTTTCGTATTTGGACGGAACTCAACGCGAGTTATTTATTTTCAAAAATTCGGCCAAATTAATATTTACAATACAAACAAATATTTATAACTACGTATTATTATACTCGTACTATACGTTTGTATTATAGTATAATTAATAATAATATTTTGCCATATTTCTGAAAATAAATAATTCATTGAATTGTACCTGTATGAAAGTTTTGGGTGTGAAACGACTATTCTGAATTTACTAATTACTAAAAAACTAAAATTGTATTTTTAATTTTTTTTTTTTGGGTAACACTCTGTTTTTTTATAATATAATATTATAGGTACCTACTTATACTAGTTATCAGTGAACAAGATGAACTTCGAGATTGGTGCAATACGTTCTCGGAATAACGATAAATACACCTATATATGACATAATTTATTACCATGTTTTTTATTGAAACTCAAATAAACTGATAATGTAAAATGGATAAACTTTGTTCGTAGTGTGCTATAAATTATAATCGCGTAACGAAACAAATTTAAAGGACTGATAGTATACATTATACTACACGTATATACCTACATAAAAATTAAAACACTGTTTGTTAAACTCGTATTCAGAATATACCTATTTAAAAATTTCATTAGGTACTTAATGCGTCCGATTACATTAATTATTTGCACACGTAAACAATAAACGCAGGTCGATGTCATGATCTAAGATTTGATTACAAATTTTTACTTACCTACAGGCGAACATATATAGTATTATAGTTCCTTCAAGCGGTATTTGAAAGTGTGAGCTAATGACGTAACAATACTTTAATTGGTATAGGTACTCGATAAAATATGTTACTCTCCATAAAATTATACAAACGTTGTGCTTCGTAAAGTAATAGATAAAAAATATAATGTATATAAATACCAAATAATTAATATTATTTGTTTTATATTATACCTAAATTGATTAGTTATTTATGTAATAATATTATTGTAGAAAAAATAACGCGTGGTGCGTACAGGTTTCACAGGTTGGATAAAGAATAATAATATCCAATAGTCAATATAGTTGAACAGTAAAAAATTATGTATTAGATATGATATTTTACAACTAACAAATAATTATGAACACAAAATTCTCTTCATAGCTTCTGCCTTACATGGTTGATAATTTATCAATCAGATAAAGTCAATGAACTTTTTTTTTTTTACTTTGTAAATTAAATATGATACGTCGGTTGTATTGAATTTTATAATATTATTATGGAAAAAAAAAAAAAAATAAAAATATTAAAACACACACAATATTTTCTTTTCTACAATATTATGTTTGATATAGTTTCTTAATTAAAATGTGCAAATTTTAAATAGGGGTGTGATCGTTTGATGTTGGTCGATTAATTTTGTTTTGGTACCGGGCCACTTAAAAGCGTAAATTTGCGCAGTTTTATTACAGCTGATTTAGATCAGCTCTTCCAAATCTATAATAGTATCGTCAAAATTTTTCAAAAATCATTCTGTTTTGGATATTTTATACTTTAGCCCTCTCTTCCCAAATGTTTAACGTCCAGGGTTATTGATAAAAAAATTTACTTTAAGACTGGTATTATTTTATTTACAAAATTTGTAAACAAAATAATATTAGGTGTATGAGTCTTATATTTAATATAATATACCTACTAAGTATGAATATTGCGTGATAACAAATCGTTAAGTTTTATATCAACTTATAAAATATATTCGTTGCGTAAGCATACAAGTTATTCGAATCGGCATTATAGCTCGTTTGATTATAATACCCGATAACTTATTCTATTCGTTAACTTTTCAATTGATGAGTCAATTTAATTTTAATTTATCGTGTTGATCTGTAATTTTGTTTTTAAAAAACTTTAAAACTCTTTTAAAAAAAAACTGAGTATTACGGGAACAAAGAAGAAAATGTCAAAAGAAAATACGAAAAAAAATGTTTCGAAGCGCAGCGAACGTCATAATATACTGCAGGGGCGTAAACGTGCGCGTGAGCACTGTAAGCATTGCTTACACTTTAAGTCAAAAGAAAAAACGAAATTAATCAATCGAAAATATACGAAATAATATATATTTTTTTTTTTATTAATTATATTTCAATATTTTAATTTATTATCGTTATGAAGTGGTTTACGTTATCTTTTTGCTGGTATTGTTACACTATCCGCCGTTTACTTATCTACGTCTATTTTCGATCTATTGTTATATATCAGCATACGGCATCGAAGTACACCGTGTTTAACTCAATCTGAAATTGCTTACACGCGACTGTTGTTGCCGTATGGCCTAGTGTTATGGAGGGGGTTAGCGTATTAAGCTAGCGTTTGTAAGCACATTTGAATCTGCTTACAACACGACCGGCAACCAGCGCTGACCGATCGCGACGATCTACTAATCAACTTTTGAAAAAATATCACTGCTTACACTCTTTCAATACTCACGCCACGCCACTGATATATACTGGGTGCATAATCGTTTTTAAGTATTGTTATCTTTATTTTAATTAGGTAAGCTTATATGTATTTTTTTTAGTTAGCAATTAACTTTTAAAAAATCAACCTTTGTACTTCCGGTTAACTTGGTTTAACGATTTAAGAAAAAGTCGTCCTTCTATCTTTCTAGATAATAATATAACACCTTCGTTGTTATATTATTATCTAGAAATTATCAATCATAATTCATAAGTGACATAAACAATTTCTTAACACGGCAAAAAAAAATTTCACAAACAAATTGTTTTTATACACTGTCAAACATCTGTTGATATCGTCGTGTGTTATCAATTTTATTTTTAACTAAGTAACGTGTACGCGTTTTAATTAGATCGCCCATCTTTCTCTCGTCCGTTAACGTGAACTATGGGCGTAGAAAAATATCAATTGTTTAATCATCCACCGCGAAGACTACGTCAGTAACGAATGTTCGTTCACTTTGAATGCGTCGTTTTTTTATTAAATTGTTCGCTTTGTGCTCGGGACGTACCAAAATTACTATAATCGACTGGTTAAACATTTTTTTTTTAATTTTACCATCATTGTAATTGTGTAGGTAGGCATTTGAACCGATTCAAGTGAGCCGCTACCGTAGTAAAATCGTGAGTACTGCCCGTAATTGCGATAATATTATTTACATTTTATCACAGTCCGTTTCGTGTTCAATCATACTTTCTCTATTTCCAACTCAAATATTGAACTTTTGGCGAGTTTTGAGGACCTAGGCGCGATCTTTGATTCAAAACTAAACTTTTCTGCAGCCCATACGGAATACCATCCGGAAGTGCTCCGGAAACACATTAAAAATTTTCACACGCGTGCAGTTTAGACGGGTGGGTATGCGGGTAAAAAACTGACGTACATAGACGACATTTTTGAGCGATATCTAGAACTTTCGGAATACTTGCATTTTATTTTCACTCTGTTACTGTATAATATTGTGTTTCGTGAAACCATAAATTTTTAGTTTTGAGTCTCCAATTTAACGATTCGTGCGATCTAAACTCGACACGCTCACTATAGTTATTAACCCGACCTAATCATAAAACCGACGCAGGTACAGGTGCGAATAGGGGAGGGACTTTAGGGGCTAAGCCCTCAGAAAAATGTCTAAAAAAGCTCTCCAAAAATCGAGTGCATCGAGACAATTTTTTTTTCGTTTGTACACGGACGGCTCTATCAATGGCTTCAACCATTAAACCTCCCAATTTAATTTAATTAAAATCAATAAAACACTATATTATATATTCGCGCCTACGGGCCGCCCGTAGGCGTTTGTTAAAAACGTCGTAAAAACAATCGCATATTCTTCACCGGAATATTTTACTTTATAGGCTGGTACTACCATTTCCGAATCGTCGAACCTCTCTAAAACGCAGTTGCGACCTACGCCAACAACAAAATCGCTGCACTTTTGTTGGTTTCTACGAACACTGCAGCGAGTGCTTTTACAGAATCAATGACACGTTTTTTTTTTTCCCCTTTTTTCAGTATCCACAGTAGAATCGCTGCAACAACATGAGGACCAGAGTCGTGAGCCTGCTGGACGCGCTGGCCTCCGTGTCGTGTCGGTGTCCGGCGCACACGAATCCGGGCGGTCCGCTGCAGAGGTCGGCCGCCGCCCGGTCCGGTTACTGCAGCGCGCCGGACCAGAAAGAGTACGCGTTCGAGATGGCGTGCTCCACCATCCGGTACGGGCCCGGCGTCACGCGGGAGATCGGCATGGACGCGGTGAACATGCACGCGAAGCGCGTGTGCGTGATGACGGACCCGAACCTGGCGCGACTGCCGCCGGTGCGCGCGGTGCTCGACTCGCTGACCAAACACGGCGTCGAGTGCGACCTGTACGACCGCGTGCGGGTCGAGCCGAACGAGAAGAGCCTGCGGGACGCCACGGATTACGTGCGCCGCGCCCCGCACTTCGACGCGTTCGTGGCCGTCGGCGGCGGCTCCGTGATGGACACGTGCAAGGCGGCCAACCTGTACTGCTCGGACCCCGGGGCCGAGCTGCTGGACTACGTGAACCCGCCCGTGGGCCGCGGTAAGCCGGTCACCGTGCCGCTGAAGCCGCTGATCGCGGTGCCGACCACCACGGGCACCGGGAGCGAGACGACGGGCGTGTGCATCTTCGACTACGAGCCGCTGCGGGCCAAGACCGGCATCGCGAACCGCGCGCTCCGGCCCACGCTGGGCGTCGTCGACCCGCTGCACGCGCTCAGCCAGCCGGAGCGGGTGTGCGCGTACAGCGGTTTCGACGTGTTCGGCCACGCGCTCGAGTCGTTCACGGCCGTGCCGTACGACCAGCGGACGCCGCGGCCCGCGGACCCGCTGCTCCGGCCCGCGTACCAGGGCCGCAACCCCATCTCGGACGTGTGGGCCAGGTACGCGCTGGACGTGATCCGCAAGTACTTCCGGCGCGCCGTGTACGACGCCGGCGACTTTGAGGCGCGGTCCAACATGCACCTGGCCTCGACCGTGGCCGGCGTCGGGTTCGGGAACGCGGGCGTGCACCTGTGCCACGCGCTCTCCTATCCCATCTCGGGCAACGTCAAGAGCTACCGGGCCGCCGGTTACCCGGACAACGACCATCCGATGATCCCGCACGGGCTGAGCGTCATCGTGTCGGCGCCGGCCGTGTTCGAGTTCACCGCGCCGGCCAGCCCGGCGCGGCACCTGGAAGCGGCGCAGCTGCTGGGCGCCGACGTCTCGGGCGTGCGGGACGCGGACGCCGGCAGGCTGCTGGCCGACGTGATACGCGGCTACATGCGGGACGTGGAGATCGAGAACGGGCTGTCCGCGCTCGGGTACGCCCGGGACGACATCCCGGGGCTGGTGAAGGGCACGCTGCCGCAGCACCGGATCACCAAGCTGGCGCCGCGGGAGCAGTCCGAAGAGGATCTGACCGCGCTGTTTGAGAAATCGTTGACGGTCTTTTGAAATGAACGCGAGATTTCCGCGCGTGTTTATTCTTTTTTTTTTTTTTTGTTTGTTTTTTACTATCACGGTACATCATTGGTTATTGAGTTATCGTCTATATTTCAATAAGTACTATGTTTAACAGTTAATTTTTAATTGCCATTTGTTTCCATAATATACACTGTTTTTATAGGTTGCCTAACCATAATGAATTGAATTATTATTTTTTTATTCTGCGTGCAGGCTTAACTTTTTTATAAAGTTGATTCGTTTTGCTCGCACATTGAACTGCACATTGGTAATCATATAATATCGATTATCGTGATCATACGTCACACATTTCCTCGTAACTAACAACTATATTGGGTATTCATTTTTATAATAAGATATTTTACTAAACCGAACAGAGTTTTGTTACAGTATTTCGTCTTTTCGGTTTATCTGTTGAGATTTCAGTACAAAACAATGTCCCTACATTTTTGGTTCTAATAATAGTTATAGTAGGTATAATACCAATATAATCGATACCAACATCCAGTTCTGAGAAAATAACTTATAATAATTATTATACAGGTAATAATACTTTGATAAACTACGTGCTGACCGAACATGATGAAGCATAAAAAAGGGAAAATTTAATACAGTTTATAATTGATGATTTTAAAAAACGAACAAAAATGATATCAAATAAAAAAATAAAAACACACTAGAGCGAGTTCACAACCTATGATATTTTTATACAATATTATGATTCTGATTTTATCACACGCTCTACTGGTCGATAAATAAATTGCTTAAATTTCTCCCACATTATATCATTCTGTATTAATTTTTAGTTTAAAATATATATCTTTGTTTTTAAATTTATTTTTATAACATCTCTTTTTTTTTTTTTAGTACTTTTTATAGAACATGTACGTTATCACCACCGATTGATTTATTAATTTCATTTTTAGCCTTTGTTCTGTTATACTATGATTACGACTCATAGACACGATAGTGACTTATAGTATAGGCCACAGATAAAGTTATTAAGGTTTCAAAATCTACCAAAAATAGTGTTCCGGTTTTAAAAAAAATTTCATTTGGTCGATCTGTATTTTCGGTTAAAATTGGGTTTTTATCTTAATAATAATATTTACCTACTTATTGGGCTATTTAATACGTCGCGTCAGACATCGGTATATTATATTATTAATTATTTAGTTTACAATAAATTATAAAAACAGCAATACTAATTACCCCGCTTATTCTCAATTTATACGATTCTAATTTCTAGTGTTTCCGATTTAAATGCAAAAGCAATAAGTGTTTTTAAATTTTTAAATAATTTTCAAACGAAATACCTACAATTTAATTTCAATCACTATTATAGTAGTTGTTTAATCAGTCATATTCAACGCAAAACAATTATTACAATATTTTTGTTCTTATCAGCACATCTCTTCTATGTTGTCGAAATGATAAGAAAACATTTGTAAACACTAAATAAATAAATAATAATAATATAATATAAGTTTAAATATATTTTACTTGTCAATTATCACAATTCTGTGGACTGTGCCAAATTTTACTATAAAATTATTATTCAAATTTTATGGTAAAAATATTACTGTCTCTACTGTACCTAGAAACTCTGCTACATAGCAGTTTGTATTCAAGGAATTAATTGGATCAAGGTAACTGTAAAAAAACATTTTTCAGTTATTAATCGAATAGTCGTTTGACGTGCATTGAATTTCCCGTGATCATAACGGTCCACCTATCATAAACCAATGTACTAACAAATATATTTTATACACTCATTGTGAAACTCGTCAGCAAATGAATTTGTGGAATTTGCCAGAAATATTGTTAAAGTCGGTCGAACAAAACTTGTTTTTAATAGTCCCATATGTATAGGTATAAATTGTTAATAACCGTTAATTTAATTATACACTTAGATGCCATAAGTGTTCAGAAAAGTTTTCAATCTGTTGTTTGAAATGAGTGAAAATATTTTATATATTATTAACTTTGATCATTTGAAACGATGTATCGCGAGTGTTGTAAGATGAGAGAAAAATAGAGAGGTATCCTAGTCTGGAGAATACGGCTTAGAATCTTAGGCTTGTATTATTTAAATTGCCTAGCATTTATCTGTAGGTCAAACGACACAAATTTGAATCTTTTAAGACATCCAGCACCCAAGAGATTCTCTTTTCACCCCTACATTAAAATTATGTGTAAAGTAGACTTATTATGTGTGTGTTTTAGTATTAACTTGAACTGCGTTGGAAACGCCATAATTTTTAATAAATCCTTTGGTTTATTTTGTAAAAATTTTTTGTAGGACATATTTTGGGCCATGGACGAATTTTCAGTTTATATTCAGCACGATTGGGAAGAATGTATCAGGTAAACTTGGAATGATAATAATTTGGTCGTAGTTTTATTTTATTTTTTTGTTTTTTTCAGGTCAATACAGAACAAAGTCTGGATATCTATCAAAAAGAGAAGTGAGTACTTGTTGCGCACCTAGTCTTAATAATTTATTCTTTTTCAATAATTAAATCTATGAATTAGGGTGCATGGCTTACTAGTAATTTATCAAACCGTATAATGTCGTATATTGTCTACGAAATATGTTAGACGCTCAATAATGATTGGTTGTTGTGGAATTTGTTAGACGAGCCCAGTATACATGGACATTTGCAATGCGAATCGCTCAAAATAAATGGGATACCTGTTATTCAAGGAACAAATGGATTTGAAGTTGAATCCGTATCGTCTCATGCAATTCAAGTAAAACATTCATCCTGTGCCCCGTTCACTTTATTATCTCCCTATAGAATATTCAAAGATGTACATAATAATAGTGTAAGTTTTAATATTAATTAACAATAAATGATGTACTTTGTATACAAAATTTGACACTAAAAAATCAATTTAGGTCACATCATTAGATGTTGTCGGCAGTCAATGTGTATCCGCATCAAATGGTGTTATGAAATGTTGGAGTAGCTTGGATCACGTGATAGAAAACAAAGTAAATACATCAACTATTTTAATTGTGCATTAAATGTAATGACTTATAATTTTCTCCTGTTTATGTGTCTTACGTAGATAACAATGGTAGGGCATTGTGGTGATATTTACCACTGTCGTTGGTTTCCTAGTTTGAAAGTTGTTTTGAGTTGTGGAGCTGATTTACGCATCAAAATTTGGAGCGCCGATACTGGAGAATGTGCAAAGACTCTAGTAGGGCACACAAAACCTGTTACTGACATAGCCATTGTGGACAGAGGACGGAATATCATATCAGTGTCAAAGTATGTATGCTTACATCATTAGATAGTAGGTACCACTAACTACAAGTAGTAACTGAAGTACCAAAATATTTTTTTAAATTATTTTTGCTTATGGTAGAGATGGAACCTCAAAATTATGGAATGTTGCAAAAGGAGATATAATTGACGATCTTGTTAAGTTCAATCCCACAACTTATATAAATTGTTGTTCAATTAGTTCACCTAAAAACATAAATCTTGGAGAACGGAATTTACCAGCTTGTGAGTATTGTAATTTAAATCTTAGGTGTTATTTTAGTTTCAAATAGGTGTTTTAAAGAGGAGGGGTGTAACAACTGACACCTAAAATTGTATTAATATTTATAATCACTCTCCTTTAAAACACCTATTTGAAATAATTAATAAATGAAAAACTGATGGTTACATTTATTATGTATGTTTTACATCCTAGTTGTGAAATTTACCAGTTTGTGATGTAATGCTTTTATTTACTCGATAGCTAAATAATTCAATTAATTACTTAATATTATTTATTTTATAAACTGTACAATTTCATAACCTGGTTATGACATTCAATATTATTCAATCATTTATTTTTGTTCTTCAAACATTGTTTAATTTAAAATACTTCATTCAAAATAATATAAAATGTTAACTTACAAAATATAAAGAAAAAACATTTATAACTTTTAACACATACATTTTATTAGTTATTTTAACTTTTGAAAAATCAGAAGACTTGATTGACGACCTTGATGTGTTGTCTTAGTTTAATATTTAAAAACTTATACATCAGTCATTACCGAGAAAATAAGTCAGTTTTGCACTTACAATTTAATAGTCATCTAATATTAAGCATTAACATTAATTACAATTTACAGAAAACAACATAAAAAATTAATCATTTTAACCATAAATATGTAACTGGCACAAGAAGTAATTTATATAATTTGGTCTTTTACAAATAATAGAAATATTATGAAATACCAGACTAGATTAAGTGTAAAATTAAAAAAAAATACATTCAGACATGGTCTAAAAAAATATAATCAACTGATAAAGTTGTCTTCTGTATAGTAAGTAGGTATTTAATTTCACAAATTATCACAGTAGTATTTAGGCTTGAGATATTTCAAGTTTTCACTGTTTAGTATTTAATTAAATATTGTGTTATAGCATAGGATCACTAATAAACTGTAGAATAAAATAGCTTCCTCGTTTCGCTCAAAATCTATAACAGAAATGTAATGGTATATTACGTAAACAATAATATGTGCATTGTCATAACTTTTATCATTTGCACTGTTTTTACGTTTCATTTAACTGCATTGAATACGTTTAGCAATAGTTAAGATAGTTCTAAATACTTTATACAGAAAATTTAAAAAAAAGTATTATTTTACTGGTTTGTTTTGCTTTTATCAAAAACAACATTGCAATTATTGAGATTATTCTTATGTGTTTATGCTTATGTTATTTAGCTACGAGTTATTTTAAATTAGGAAGCTAGCGTGGATGTACCTATTTAATATTGAAATGAATCATGGAGTGGAATGAGAGTTAAAGAGAAGTGGCCTAATAAGAAAAAAATATAAAGAGAATTAGTCTACAAGTGATAAGAGAAGGGTAGTTAAAATTAAAATTAGAATTGATTTTTTCTTGATGACAAGTTTATAAAGGAGAAGAGTTTAATTCTAGTTTAAATGTACAATCAATAATTAGGCACCTAGAAATATTGAGGTCTTTTAACTATGGTAGTATGATGAATGTGGAATGAAGGGAACAATGATTCTATGCCACAAATCAAAGTTGGATGGTACCTATTTCCTTTGCACACAACAAACTGGGGTAAATAACAAGAATAATTACTTGAAATTTATGAAGTGCAAGACAGTGACATATTTTATTATAATATATTGACTACCATTAAGCCATTACTTGTAGCCTTTATGTTAATTATTAATATTGTAAATATTTAATTTTCATTTTATTTGGTTCAGAATTTCATCATAGTTGTTTGTAAAGAACAGTTTTTTTAATATTTGGTATATCATATCGTATTGTGTTATAATTATTTGTTGTATTTTTAATGTTTATAAAGTTGGTAATCCAAACTGTTACAGTGGACATAGAAGTTGGAACTGACGATAAATGTCTGTTGATTGGTTGTGAAAACGGGACAGTTGCATTGATTGGAGTGTATGCCAGAAAAATACTGGTTACCAATAATCTAGATAGCCCTGTGAATGCTTGCTATTTGAATAACGACGCGCAAATCTTTGTTGGCTGTAATGATGGACGTGTTATCTGGATGGACAATCAACTGGACATTAAACACTGCATATTTGATACCAATTCACCAGTTCGATGTCTGTGTTTGTTCAAAGAATTGGTGGTGTGTGGACACGGTGACGGCTCTTGTGTGTTACGATCAATCAAGGGGAAAAGAGCCTATTTGACAGGAACCGATGCAGAACCAATTTATGATGTAAAAACAGACACACGATTTCTATATACAGCGTGCAGAGATGGTGCCATCAGGAAATACTTACCTGAACTATTGCCAATTTAAAAAATTATTAATGATTTCTTTAAGTACAGATGACTGACTTCATAAATTAAATTCTGTAGTATGTATTAGGCACGTTCACTATTTAGTTATGTTAACAAAAAAATACAAAGTAAATAAACAATAATGTATTGTTTCAAAATTTTATTTATCAACTTAAAAACAAATAACATTATTATCTTAATAAATGAAGAATGATTTTTTTTCTTTGTTTATTTTGTCTTTACAAAATTGTACGTAAGTTTCTTTAATAAAACAACTATAAATTGTTTTATTTAATTAATAATAAATGTTAAACTATTATGGTGTAAGTGTTTTTCACCAATAAATGACAGAAAATCCATCATTTATTTTAAATAAATGTAAAATTCTTGTTTCATTTCATAGGAGTGTGTTTGTGGAGCAGAAAGTATTGTTCTGTTTATAATTTAATTATACTTTTGGAACTTGGGAGGGGGTGAGGAGAGGACGTTTTAGGAGTTAACGATGGCTGCGTTAAGAACGACCGTCACAGGGTGGTGTACATCAGGTTCGGTCGCTGTTGGCAGTGCATCTAAGCCCCGACGGTGCTCGTTGTGTCAGAGGTTAGGGGCGGTGAGCGGCACATTTGGTACAGTAGGTCGACCCTCCAACTTGCTGTACTCTAATAAGAATTCCTTGGGTACTTTACGCCATGTGAGTGCGTCAAATACATAATACGTGCCCCGCTCATACGTACTAGTTTTCTCTACTAAACTTAACCCAGGCGCCTGTGTGATCCAAACACGTTCTTCCATGTGATAACGCCAATCTCGAGCGTACCTAAGGAAATTCAAATCATATTGTGTCATTCTAAGGTAAACAGAGAAAAATAATATTTTTTATTTCATTGAGTAAAATTACAATTCATTAGCTGCTGCCAGTTGTATCGCATCACCATAGTTAGTGTAAAATAGGTAGAACAGTAGATCTTCTTTATATCTAGACAGCTTGATTTGGGCTAACTTTTCCCTAAATTATACAACAAATATTAATCCGAGTTGTGACATAATATTCATTATTTCTGTTTTGTTTACCTGATCCCGTGGTTAATAAGGTACTCGGGCGGTCCATGGAATTCAACGTCTTGTGGCCGACACGATGTATCAGACCAAGGTCCAGCAAAAGTTGGGTAAATATTTTCAGGTGAATTCAAGTTCAGTCCAAGCGCAGTTAAATCTTGTCCAAGAGCCAATGACACCAAATTTGGATCGGATTCCGCTGCTCTAATAAACGTCAGAAGACCAACAATACCGAATTGATCACGCACCATACTGCCTGGTATATTGGTTACTACACCTAAAAAGTTAATTTAAGATTTAGAAAATTAAAATAATAGATAAATATAAATAATCATAAAAACAATTAACACAAACCATCAGGCAGTGTTTGCACTCCTTTCTTGGTTCCCGAATCTTCGTTTTCTTGGGAATTGTCCGTTTGGCTATTCAGGTTGTTCAGTCTCTTGTCTGACAATATGTCGGTAGACGATTGCATGCCATTCTGATCTAATGAATTTGTTGTAGAACCTGATGTTGTCGTTAAGGACTGCTGGTTTGAATCCGAGGTTGTTGACGAGGTGGTAGTTACACTGAGAGGTTGCGTACCAGGCAATGCTGGAAAGTCTTTACTACTCATTGTAAATTCGCTCGGTTCTGACGTCGGCGGTTTCACCATTCCCACTATGCAAAATAAAGACCATTATAACAAGGGTTGCACGACAGTGTAACACAACTCAACCTTTAAATTACCACTAGACAACAATTTTAACTCACTACTAAACAGCTGATCAAATGATTTGAATGGTGAATGTTTACCATAGGGTTTTCCTGCAGGCATTGTGGTGGAATGTAGAACACCGACATTGTCACTTTGTCCACTGTTGGATATGCGTCCACCAGTGGTGAGAGAGGGAAACTGGGACGGGTCCAGTATAGGAGGTGCTTCACTACCATTATCAACATGGTTGGTGCCAAATGCTGAATGAAAACCATGTTGGGAGTTCAAGTTGTAGCCAGATGCAGAACGGCTGCTACTTGAACTTGACCCACCATAGTTGTTCATTGCGTTATTCGCCAATGACGTCGAACTCCTTTATTACATCATAATAAACATGTTAAACTGAAACACTTGTGTGTTATTCTAGAATTCGGAACAAACCATTCTTGCATAAGGGATGCAATGCCCGGCATATGGTTTCGCCTGTCCGCCCCTGGGTTGGTCGCAAACCCGCCTCTCTGAAATATGCCTCTCGATAGGTTACTGGTCTGTGGCGACTGCATGTTGATTGACGCCCGATTAGGCGACAGCTGTTGGTGTTGCGGTGTAAACATTTGCTTGCTGCCGCGGAAGCCACTGTTGCGCCTGTTGTTAACTTTGTAATGTGCCTAAGCACACGTGTTGTATTCAGTTTGCTGAAAATAAATACATATTAATCAGTATGATAAAATAATGTAATAAAGGCTTTTACAAGAATTTTAGCAAACAATTTTGAATGTGTAGGTACTAAAAATTATTAAAAACATCACTACCTAGATTGGTCACATAAATACTATAGTACTATAGTTTTATAACGAAAAAAAAATTGAACTGCTGATAATGACACAGGATAGAATGCAAGTATTGAGTAAGTTATCTGACCGGTCAAATATTTGTGTGTCTTAATTGTGTTACTGTCTCTACTTATGTGTTACTCTTTACTAACTGTCACTTATTTAAATTGGGTAACTATCTATACATTATTTTTCCCAAACAAATATTATAAGTACACCTATTTTGGTTTTTTAAACACAAAAATAATTTAAATTTATAAGAAATTTGAAACAATAAAAAAAGAAATAACAATTAAGTGGTGTGGAGTTAGTCCCGGTTTTTGGTGGATTGCTGTTATAAGACATGTAATATAAAAAAACCTGTGAATCTAGTATCCAAAGTTAAAAATCTAAAACATAAGAGT
Source organism: Hormaphis cornu (assembly GCA_017140985.1). Classification (NCBI taxonomy): domain Eukaryota; kingdom Metazoa; phylum Arthropoda; class Insecta; order Hemiptera; family Hormaphididae; genus Hormaphis; species Hormaphis cornu. Next base: position 18,656,495 of record CM029363.1, on the reverse strand, counting down.
GAGTATTAAAAGTGTTGACCAAAAATTATGAAAGTCCCAATAGGCATCTTAGTATATTTTATCTCATTAAAACATGTATTAGTATCCAAGCAATTAAAGTTACAATGAAAATTTAATATGAATGAGATTTGTTTGGAATGTTTTTTTTCTTCAAATTTAACTGCAATATCAATGCGTCGATAAAATGACCGTTAAAAGTTACTACAGCCAACAAAAATGTAAGCAAGTACTAGTTACATAACGTAAATTATATCAACTAAATTTATAATATAAATATATATTATATAACTCATCAGATAGATAGAAAATAATAGAAAATATAAGTTTTTTAACTATTAAGAATGGGATATAATATAAACTAAAATAGAAAGCATCAAGTATAGTTTAGGACCCAACATTGATTTAACTGAATTCAAATACATTTAATCTTAATCTTTAGCACAAGACAATTAATATTATTAGATTAAAATCCATAAAAATTCAGCTCTCTTAATAATCTGCTTTTATCAAGCACTGTGTAAAAATTTAATAACAAATACCCATAATTTATTTAATAGAATACTCAAAAATATAGTTACATTACCAACTATTCCCTTTTGCGTTTGATATTCAATAAACCACACAAGGTTAAGTTTCCGCCAAATTAGTTTAAAAACAAAACAGAAGTTCAATTGTTTAGTTGTGTTTATCTAAATTCTAGACATGAAATTTACTCTACAGCAAATTTGTTTATTTAGCTTTTAATATAAGGTAGGTAAATGTCAATATTTATTTTTACATAAAGTATAAACATTATAAAAATGTTTTATCTTGGAATTTGTACTAACAATATCACAAGAAATTATTAACACACAATTAGTAAATGCTTGAAATCAGATGAATAATGTTTTTTCAATGTCAAAAAATTTCAAATTTCTAAGTGTTTGGTAGGTATTAACAGGTAATTTAAATGCATGTAAAAAAAAAACTTATTGTTTTTAGTGAGGCTTTGATCAGATGGTAAGAACACAAATGTACAAAATGAATTAACTATCAGACAAATACCAAGGTATTATATAACCAAATAAATCTCAAAATAAATTGTTTTTGGGGGAAAAAACTGTGTAAAACCTACCCAACTGTATTTAATTTTTAGCAAACTGTAATATGTGTGTGAAACAAATTAATATACCCAAGGAAATACCCCATATGATTACTTGGGTTAGAAAATAAAAAACAAGCAAAATCAATCTAAGATTCCATTGAATTTTTTATATAAAATTTAATGTGCAGGTACTTAAGGTACCTAATAACTAATAAGTAAATACAGCAATACAACAAAAGCATGGTAATGGCTAAATTTAAAAAAATAAAAAACCACTTAAATTTGTAATGATACATTTTAATTTGTATGCATAAAAATGCGAAATTGTTAATATTTATTGTAATAGCTTAATTATATCAAAGTAAAAATATTATACCAGACACAAATTATGAATTAAAAAACAATGCACCATATTTTATGAATATATTATTAAGATTGTACTATTCCTCCTAATTTGTTCATTGTATCAAAAAAAAAAAACACTAACAATGCTCTACTGATTTGTTTCAATAGACATTATCCATAAATTAAAAATTTGTAACTACCTAAGAACATATTAAATATTGTAAAAAAAAAAAAAATGCATAAAATGGTCAAGAGTTTGATCTAAAAATTTTTAGTTGGTGGAAAAATTACATTCTAACATTTAATGTACAAAAATATTTCAAGGCCAAGCACATTTTAGAGAATTGTGTAGATTGACATCAATCAATTTTATTGAGATTCAAATACAAGTTGAGTGCTGCTAACTCCTTTGTATGGACAATAAAAGTAGTCAGTGATTCAAATATTTTAATTAGATAGTATGTGAGATTTAAGAACTCTTAAACACATAAATGGAGAAGATTAACTACCTATGGAAATCAACAAAACAATGAAGGTACTATTTTCCCTTACCAGTTTGACCACAAACTAAGCTTCAATTTTCAAACTTTAAAGTACCTACTTACCTATATAATTCACGTAATATGAAACATTCATTAGAAAAAAAAAATTGGCTAGTAAATGAGACTAATTATTATTATTAGTCATTAAATGTTTTCCTTCTATAATAGAAAATATTGACATGATGCTCCTACAGTGTTTTCAATTAAATTTCATATCAAGTTTAATATTTTAACCAATAATTTTTTCATACAATATTATAGAATATAGACCAAGCAAAGAATATTTGAAATTATCTGTTTTTTTACATAGGAGATACTAGCTATGTAGGTTGCTAATATAGAACCCGTCTTATTGCCACACAACGGTGGTTGACGGCAAACTATGAGATTATATGATAGCGCCAATAGTAGAGCTAATAATTTTGTTGAAAAACTATAGTGGAGATTTATGGGGGTGAATGTGGCAACACTATTTTGTTTTGGATAAATAGGATTTTTTTTTAAAAAATTAAATATACCTAGGTACCTAGAACCAACAATATAGTTTAACTCATAAATCATTAAACAAATCTAATTAATTTTAAATCATTATTAAGTATCTCACATTAATAATAATTATAAGTATGATAAAATAAATGAGTAAAATCAGTATTTACAGATTCACAATATGAAAGTTCAACATTTTTACAGTAGGTACAATTTTTGAGTAAATACTATTGCAGTTGGTTGACTATTATTAACAAACTAATTATTTTAAAAAACAATTATATGTTAAGTACTTGGATTATTATAGCTATTGTCAAATTTTCAAAAATTATGGTCAATGATTACTACCTAAGATAGTGTAAACTAAAATTTAAAATTATTGTTTTGTAAATTAGAAAATTTTGAAGAAACTAAATACCTGTACACAAACATATAAGTTTGTTGCATCAATTTTTGCTGATAACTAATCAAATGCGTTGTTATTATTTACCTACCTACTTTGTTATAATGTACTTTTAAGTTGTCAAAGTTGTTTTTTATAGTTGGTTTTTTAATTTCTAATTAAATCTAATTAAAAGTTCTAATTAACTATAAATTAGTTAAATTATTTGTACTAACTAACATCAGATGAGCAAAAACTGAGGTAAAAATTAAACAAAAAACACATAAATAAAGAAATTAACTACCCATGGAAATCAACGAAACAGCAGACTAGGTTTATTTAGGTACTACTTTTCTAGTCTCTATTTTGACTATTTGATAAGCTAGGCTTCAATATTCAAACTTTAATCAACGTATATAATTTAAGTAATATTTATGTCATTAATTATTTGTTTACTGAAAATTACTTTTATGGACTAACTATCACAAAATATATCAAAATTTACTCATAAATAGACAATATTCAAACTTGGAACACCTACGCCTACATTTAAACCGGGTAGAGGTTAATATATTACACAGTTAGGCAGTGGCGGCGCTAGGCGTGGGCGAAGTGGGCTATTGCCCACGGCCTTGCACCTCAAAGGGCCTCGCGTTCCAAAGGGACTTATAATTAACCATAGAAAAATATGGCCAAAAAAGGGCCTCTTTAAGTCTACTTCGCCCACATATAAATTTTACCTCGCGCTGCCACTGCAGTTAGGTACTTTGGCTAAATTTGTTTTGTTTTCTGGCATTTGTTTAAAATCCCACACAATATGTAATTACAAGTAGAGCTTATAAAGAACTCTCAACAGAACATAAACGTCTCAAATATTTTTGTGAATTATCTTTATGGACACAAAAACTACATTGTTAAACTAGGTGATTATATTATGTAGGCACACCAAATTACTTGCAAGTAGTACTTTGCATGTTAACCCGCATGTTTGCGCATCATTTGGTACCTTCAACGACTAAAATTAAGAAAACAACTGTACACCTGACATACCTACCTAGGCATCTAATTAATAATTTTGTTTAGCATAACGTCAATACTGAGGTCAATGACTGTCTAATTCAACAATAAAATAAAACACGTAATATTAAGTAGGTACACCGATGAGCTGAAACACAATCATGTAGTTGCAATCACAAACGTAACTATACCTACCTACCCGACACATGCGGTACCGAAATCTTGAATATTATAATATATAAAAACTAGATGAAAATGTTTGATAAAACTAAGCGATAATTTAATACACTTACACGTTAGTGTATGTTTTTTTGGGTGCTGCGTGCATTGGTATCGAGCAAACTTCCAAACAACTATATTGGTTACTGTAAAGGTAATCGCATTTAAATCGCAAGTCTTAGCCGATGGTGAACAGAAAACCGCCAACGCCGTTGAGACGTTATGATGGCGCCTTTGTCACCTTATTTGACGGCGGAATAACAAAACGGAACAATACGATATTCCTGTCGACAAGCGCCGAGCTCGCATAGTCCGGTGGCCGAGGAGCGTACAAGAGGCGCCTGTTCCGGCCTCGAAATTCGTCAACGTATTAATAAAAACTTCAATTGTGTTTAGCGGTTTTAGTTTGTTTAACGAAACTCTTGGACGCGACCCGGGCACAATGGGGGGGTGGGGGGGGGGTTGCCAGAAAGGCTCGCCGAATTCCGCGGGTCGGGGGAGGACGGTGGGGGTTTCGGAGACGCCGCGCGCAAAGGACGGCGGAGACAAAGACGGGAAGACGACGGACGCCGGCGGCGGGCGGGCAGAGAGGAAGCGCGAGCGACCGTGAAAAACGCGGCCGCGGCGTTTCAGCGCTTACCTCTGCGGGGGGAACCCGGTGCTGGCAAATCTAAAACCGGCCGTCTGGACGCTGTCGAGCCGTTCAACGACGTCCGCTGACCGCCATGATGTCCGGCGTGCCGCCGTGCTCGTTGTTATCGTTATGGCGGCGGCGGCGGCGGATGTTGTTGTTATTATGATGTCGCGTTTTGGCACACGCGTGTCCCCGTATGGCGGCGGCCAAAGACGACGACGACGCGAGATACGATTTCGGCGGCCGTCGCGGGGTGGCTAACGGTAAACAACGACGTATTTTCTTTTTCTTTTTTTTTTTGCGAAGGGCACTCGCACCACCGTATTATATAGACTCGCTTTTTTTTTACGACAACGGCGACGACGGATAAAACGCTGCGGCGTCGACGATGCCGATGATACGGTAAAATACAACAACGAACGGAGATAATAAATACAGAAAAGAAACGCGGAGAAATGATTATAATATTATGTTATGTATACTGTAATATTATTATGTACACACGTACATACATGTATAATATGTACACAAGCTCGGGAGCACGGACACTCGACGCACGAGCAACAGCAGTTTGGTTGTGTGTGGTGTCTATGCGCTGCGGCGGTGGTGGCGCGGGTGGTGGTGGTGGTGGTGGTGGTGGTGATGATGACGGCGGCAACGACGACGACGCTTCGGCGGCGGCGGCGGCGGCGGTGCACAGGAGACAGGCGACAGCAGCTGACAGACTGTTCGCACGTATTTGACCGTATGGAGGCTGTTGCGGAACAGGCTGGTCGCGCAATGTTATCGTATCGCTATATGTATATACAGTACCGATTATCCCGGAACGACGTTTATTTTAAAAAAATTTTGCCGATCACTTTGAAAACGTATCAAATTCCAAAAAAAAACAATAATTTCTCGAACGAAATTCGCCCAAAACTATATTCTCGTACCGAACGCTACTTTATTATTCCAGCTCGGACAAGGTTATTGTAGAAAATTACGGCACGCTCGCTTCGCTCCGCCAACGCGAACAATGTATTATTATCCTAGCTTTCAAGTGCAAATCTAATAGCGGAATGGTTCAGACTCGCGGCGATCGAACGACCCCAAAATCGTAATCGTCCAAAGTATTTCCACCCCGTTAAAACAACGTACGATTAATTGTTCTCCCGTCGTGCGATGTAGTTTGTACCCGAAATGTATCGGTGACACTGTGCCGATTCGATAAAAAAATAAGAAAACCAACATTGGGACAAACGATCATTGGGACAAAATTGTTTCGGTACAATCAGTTACTCTCCGACACTATACTGTAATATGTTTTTATGCTTTGTGATGTATCATTATGAATATTATATAGTCTGCGGGCCCGCGGCCAATGGAGGAGAAAACGGACCCGGGGACTCGGTCGGTAGCGGGTCCGCGGAAAAACAAGGGTCTTGCGGCCCGGGGCCCCAGGCCCACGCGGCTGACTCCGTGGACCGGGGCGCGAAAATCGCGGCGCCCCGGTCTCGGGGAATTTTCGATTTCCCCGGACGGGTTGGAGCGTGATAAGACGCTGATAACGCGCGCGATTTATTCTTCTACGGCCGAGTCGTAACTTTTACATCAATTCATGGGCGTTGGTTGTGCACCTGTGCCATTTCGTCGTCCGTCACGAACGCTCGTTTTTCGACACCTCGATACGGGTGGTGCCTTACCGCAAACTGCAGAGTTCTCTGATTTTTCTCCTCGCCTTTTTCGATTACGACCGACCACAAAATGGCGCTCAGCGATGCCGACGTGCAAAAACAAGTGAGTGTCTCATTTCCGTCACAAAAACTTTTCGCTCGTCCGTTAAATTTTGTTGTTCAGCGTTGGTCACCGATCCAACGTCTGTCGCTGCTCCGAACGTTCTCTGCCGCCCGTCGGAATCGCGCGTTTCTTCGATGTCCGCACTCGTTCACGATCGCATTTTATTTTTGCTAATTTTCGCAGATCAAACACATGATGGCCTTCATCGAACAGGAAGCCAACGAAAAGGCTGAAGAGATCGACGCCAAAGCCGAGGAAGAATTCAATATTGAAAAGGGCCGTCTGGTCCAACACCAGAGGCTCAAGATCATGGAGTATTTCGAACGGAAAGAAAAACAAGTGGAATTGCAGAAAAAAATGTGAGCAACTGTGTATAATACTATAATAGTGTCTGTAAACGAATTTATAACACACCTTTGTACACTTCAAGGTTACTCTAGACCAATTTGCAGACAACGCCTAAATGATAATAATATTAATTTCTAAAACCGTGTTATACTCGTTCATATTCAATAAAATCTTATAGTGTAGCAAAAATCTAATCAAATGATCTGACGACATTGTACTTGTGACACTGTGTTTTAGAATATTAACGTACAATTTGTTAATCCTAGGTATATCCACTTTGTTGGCATTGTAAAGTAATCTGATTTGTAGTTTAACCACTCTCGTGAGATAGGCGACCCTGTGTAATTTTTTGGAGGAGTATTAAATTGACTGGGAAACGTTGTGCTTATGGTTTTTATCGAATTTTGAAAGAACCTTGTGGGCGAAATTTAAAAGTGCCTAATTAATTTTTATTTTGTAGTCAATCATCTAACATGTTGAATCAAGCGCGTCTGAAGACATTGAAGGTGCGTGAAGACCATGTTAGTGAGGTGCTAGACGAAGCCAGAAAGCGCCTGGTTAAAGTAACGTCTGATGCAGAATTATATCGAGAAGTGTTGAAAAAATTAATTCTGCAAGCTATATTACAGGTCAGTAAAATCAGAACAGTTTGACAAAACTGTTACAAACAGAAATACCTAGGCAACTCTTAAAAATTCTTCTCCAGGCAAACCAATAGTTTACAAATATTTTAACTGTTTTTGTATGCTAAAACTTAACCAAAATTAAATACATTCTCATAATAATGTAAAAATTGATTGATTCTCTATTGTATATATTTTGTATGTACTCACATCTACAAAACCTAAAACTTACAATCTAGTCTGAGGCAAGTGGTCATCTGTGTACAATATTACTTAAAGCCATCTAACTTTAACTCATTTATTTATTAGTTCATTGACTGGTTTTCGGTTAAATCGTTCCGCATAATAAACTACACGTTTGGTATGGCTTTGTTGTAATGAAAACTAAATTTTGTTTTTTGACCATTCTTATTTGTTTTCAAAACTACATAATAATCATAATACATTATGGTCTTATAATTTGAAAATAACTTCAATTTCGTTATAGAAGACATTGTGTTATTTATAATAATTGGTATCATTATTAAAATGCTCTTTATACATATTTATATTTATAGTGCAAATATGTCTTATGTAAATTATAACCAAATGTAGTGTAATACAAAACTTACAAAAAATTAGTTTACAATCTTAGGTTTTTTTGGTGTTTTTTTTTTTTCTAGTAGGTACCTTTTTCATAAAAAAAAGTCCATTGATCATTTATAAACTGTTCACCAGTTAAGATTTACAATTTTTCTTGTTGGTAACTTAAGTTTAATCTGTTCCAGCTGCTGGAAAAAAATGTTACATTGCGTGTTCGTGAAGATGATGTTTCAGTTGTGGAAGGATTAATTGATGAAGTGGCAGCAGACTACAAAGCGGTATCTAATAAGGATGTCATCTTGAAACTGGACACTTCTTCATTTTTAGCGCCACAAACATGCGGTGGCATTGAGCTGTTAGCTCAGAAAAATAAAATTAAAATTTGTAATACACTGGAATCACGATTGGAACTTATTGCACAAAAACTGGTACCAGCGGTGCGAACCGCATTGTTTGGTAAAAATCCAAACCGAAAGTTTGCTGAATAACTGCCAAATTACTGTTCAACAATAATATGCGTTTTGAACATTCTATTAATTAAATTTTTTTCGCATTCCATTTGGTAATCATTAGCTACATACATTTTAATCATCCCATTTATACATAGACTAGACTTGAATTATGATTTATTTTATTTGAGTTTACATACTTTAAGTTAAATTAAAAAAAAATTTTGTTTGTTATCTTTGTTGTAGATTAGTGAAACAAGTTTTGTCGTGTAAATTATTGTTGAATTAATTAATATACACATTATATTGGTATTGTTAATAATGTATAATGTATTTTTATGATTTCCATGTATTTATGTGGGATTTTATTATATTTAATTATCAGAAGTGGTTTTAGATGAGATTAAAAGCGCAGGTAGAATTGGATTTTATTTTATCTACACTTTTGTTTTTGCTTACACATTATAAGTTTTAGTGTATCAATTACTATTATTGTAAGGTGATGATGAATATTTTTAACAGACTTAAAAAAAAGTAGGACATTCTCAATTTGTTTGTGTTTTTTTCTTTAGTTGTCTTAGATCTACAAAATATACTAACTTAAATTAATTAAAAATTAAAATTTTCATGAGCCATGTATGTTTAATTTTTTTCCTCTATACTATTGTTCAAGCACATTGCATCTTAAATGTAAACAATATGGTCATAATAAATTATAAAACATTTCTTTTAACAACTCATTACTGGCTATATATATATATATATGAATTTGATACAAAATAAAAGAGAATCCCTAATTTTTACACCTATCCCAATCATACATAAGTTTTAATATGAAAAAAGTTAACTTTCAAAATATACATGGGTATTTTCAATTTATTAACTGGTTACAAGCCGTAAACAGTGTTTATACCGTTACAAACATTTTTTCTTTAAACAAAACTAACGTATGTTATGTGACATAGATTAATGATTATATTTAGTTATTACTTATTAACAATATGGTAGTATTATGATATACCAAGTTACATTGTGCATCTAAACTTGTAATATTTTCCTCACTCTTAGCGTTCAGGATGTGTAATAAATGGATTGATGTGTCACCAATAATATAACAGTGATGTCATTATTTTTCACTAATTAGTAAATCAGTTAGTTAACTACAAAAACTTTAGTTTTTACAGTACTTCCATGACAAAAAATATAGCTATAACAGGGTCGAGTTGGAAGCTTGGATTAGGGTCTTTGGGTGGGTTTTCGCTGATTCAAATCATTAAATTTGTAAGCAATATCCAATGCTCTCAAAAATTACAATTCAGAGCATGCTCAATATTAATTGAGTAATTACTGATTTATCACTAATGTATCCCATAATTAACTAAACGTATTCACTTTAAATTCAGTTTGGTGGTTCCTCTATATTTTCTATAGAAATTCAGTCTCTAAAGAGGGAGGTAAAAATGCAAAACGGTTTTTTTTTTAAACTTGGCATACACACTTTGTATTGCAATTAATAATGAAAAGTCTATTACCGCATTTTCCATAATTAAACCCGTTAAGGGGTAAGAAAAGAGTGAAAGGTAAGAAGAAGGTAATAATAAAAGAGACGGAATCACTCTCGTCGGTAATTTGACAGAGTAGCGACTACGCTTTGGAAGGGTTACTAGTTTAGAAGCTATTGTTCAAATGCATTATTTAATATCTGAAAGCAATAATAAATCGTTGTCTTTGAAAAAACGATTCTGAGCAAGCTCATCTAGTTATTTAGTGTACGTCCTGGTACACATTTAACAAAATCAAAATAACACCGTTTTATCAATACTTTCAGAATCTATTGGGCAGATTTATTTGAAATTCTTTGATTCAGATACCAAATTTTGTTCAAGATAATGTAATGATTTTTAAATCCTAATCGACATATTGGTTGCAAATTTTCATTCAAAAGTATGAGCAATTTTTGAAAATTTGAAAAAGACTTGCAATTATAAAAGAAATTGTAACTGGATTTTTGTAACATGTTGCCAAAGTTTCAAAACTTTTAGTGGAAAATTTTTTAATGAACAAAAATTACAAAAAAATGGAAAATTTTTATAATCAACTTAAAAATGTTCACTCGAAACTTGTATCAAATGTGTGCGAAAATTTCCACAACCTTCTACAAAATCACTATCGAGAAATCCTTAACGTCAAACAACTCGGTGCAGAGATCATCTAATCGTGCAGCTATATAAATTATGAAGATAAAAAAAATTATGTAAACCTATAATATTTTATCGATAAATGTCAGTGTGCGGCCTCTTCTCGAGCTGATTTCGTGTCTAAAAAAAAAAAAAAACAAAATTAGTTGTTTTTTTTTTTTTCAAATTTCCGCTCGGTACGCGCGGTGCCGTGCGTTGATTTTTTAGTTCCATGATATTTTTCGTCTTTTCCACGTCGCGCGCGCGGAGTCTCGCCGGGTTAACGTGCCGGCATCCGGCAATTCAGTTCTCGCGCGCACTGTAGTTTTTAGTTTAATTACAACAATTTTGTTATTTACTTTTCTATACCTTTTGGGCTAGGAAATTCTCGTTGCTTGCATTACTACTCCGCGATTCAAAATTCAATTTGGTCTAGTCTTGAAAGTTCAAACTCCCGCGTCCCCCCCGAACTGCGCTCCGGATTTCGTGTCGATTAGAACCGTCCGTCGTTCAAATAACTCTTGACGATTTTCCGCGCGTTTTTGCCCTGTCTCGATGCTGCCGCCCGCCGCCGTTCGGTCCCGCGGTGACACGGAGAGCAGTGCGTTATATTTTTATTAATTTTGAACGTGTCAGATTTGAAATCAAAAAAGTGGTATCTAAATAAACTAGTCAAGAAATTTATGTATTCAACCGTATTTTCAAAATAACACCTACCACTTTTTGTGGTTTTTATAACTTAACAATTTTAATTTCTTAAAAAAAATATTCCTAATTTCACGACGCTATTTTGACTTATGCACGCGAATAATTTCTTCTAAACACGAAAAACAAAAATAGACGTTTAATAAGTTACCTATATCTTTAGATTTTAGAACACGACACGCTTCAGCCCTCTTTATTTAAAATCTTGGCATTTATGTTGAATTTTTGAAATTTAATTAATCGTATACTTATTATTTTCATACTGAATAACTGTCACATATCTTAATATATTCACGACTTTATTTTCATTAGTATTTGTTAATATATTTAATTCAGTAGAGCCAAACAAATCAAGTACCTAGGTTCAATAGTAACAGAAAAAAATGAAACTGACATAGAAGTTGCGGCAAGAATTGTATCAGGAAATAAGTGCTTTTATGGACTCTCAAAAATACTAGGATCACCACGATCCTTGTCGTTAGAAATTAAAAAACAGTTATATACAACCTTAATACGCCCAGTGGTCACTTATGGGGCGGAGACCTGGACATTAAGAAAAAATGAGGAAAGAAAACTTATGATTTTTGAAAGGAAAATTTTTGGACCAGTGAAAGACAGAGAAACGGGTGAGTGGAGAATAAGAAAAAAATAATGAATTGGAAAGCCTATTTAAAAAATAATTATAGTATGTATATAGTATTATATAGTATATAATTTTTTTAGATTTCTCAAAATAATACTGAACATATAAATAAAAGCATATTTTAATGTTAATATCAACGGTCAAATGTCTTTACTTTTTAAACATCATTACAATAATATAACATTCAAGCACTATGCTAATAAATCATCAACAGTAGTACATTATAAAATTTTACATTAATATATAAATCACGGGTTACATTGGATACGGAATGCTTGATAACATTTAACTTTTAAGTACACAAGATAGTTCATCACAGTTCATTTCAACCTAAATTTAAGTAACATTTTGTAAATGATTGTTTTGATTAAGTAATACTATTATTGACTTATGCATTCAATACAAATTGGTACCAATTATCTCTTAACAATGTAATGGTGGTATGTATAAAGAAAATTGTTTACAAAACAATAACACAAAAAAACATGTTCATAAAAACCCTGAAATGTAATGTTATTGGCCTCTGAATTTAATGACTTATATTAACAACAATAATCAGTAACTTGTTAGGTGGTCTCAATTCCTTACACTAATGTAAAATAAGAATTTGTTCCGGTATATAATAATAATAATAATTGTGTAAATATAAGTTGTGAGAATGCAAAACATGAGCTAACAATAATACTGTGTTATGAGTTACAACATACGTGAACTAAATGCAAATTGACTTTTATTGCTCAACACCAAAATATATTGTGTCTTGTTATTTTTCCACACTCAAAATTCTTTCAGCTACGCCCAAGTAATAAACTGTTTGTGCTATTCCAAAAAGTGGAGCTATTACTATCATTCGACATGCACCACCTCTGAAGAATGCTAATGGACCTTCATTGCGTAACGTTTTCCTAGAAATTAATTAACATTAATTTGTCTTTAAATACTTTGAGTAAATACCTCATGTAAAACTGCTCAGTGTCTTACATAAAACAGTCAATAACGCCTTTATATTCCACTTCAGCTTCAGATTTTTTAATGGCTTGCAACCTGGTTTTAATAACATCAATTGGATTTACAGCTAAAGCAGCACTTGAACCAGCTATGCAACCTGATGCAAAAGAGCACCAAAACACAGCATCACCTGACAATGAGAAAAAAAACTTTATGTTTTGATTTACGTTTAACAAAATTTAAGCAAGTAAACACATACCCGAGCCATCTTTTTTTCGCGGTCCCAAAGCATTAAGTCGAGCAAACATTGGAAAGTATATTATAGAAAATGTTACATCACGCATTCCTGTTGCTCCAACACCACGGTAAAGACCTAACAGCCCTTTGGATGCAACTAATTCTCGTGCTAATGATGTGGCTGATAATTTTGGCACGGTTTTACCTTCTGAAAAGCATAACTACCAATGAGTATCATAGTACTATATTATAAGCTTTACTTTTAAACATTGAATGTGGTAATGAATAATGGTTTTCAGAAATGTCAAATTGACATTTTTAATTGTTACTATTAGTTATAACAGAGTATAGTTTACCTAGTTTAGCTTGAGCAGCAACTCGCCCTGCATCTTGCATTTGTATTTTTAATAGTTCCATAGGAGTGGTAACTACAATTTGAAAAAGTCCTGCACCTGCGCCAGCCAGCATTTCGCGTATTAAAGTTAAAGGCTTCCTTAAACACAATTGTGAAATACATTTCATTTGTTCTACTTAACTATTTTAATAAACATACCCAGGTGAAGCTAACCAATACCGAAATTGATCATTAGCAGCTAATTTGATGGCCTTTTCAGGCGTTATCAATAGAATATTTACGGCCGAACCTTTATACATTCCAAAGTATCCTTCAGCTGCGCGTGTTTTTCGAAACGCGTCAAACCTGGATTATAGTAAAATTCAAGATATCAATTCATCAAAATAATATTGTGCCGCAAAAAGCAAATTGTTCGTTTTTGCACATTCTTACATTGATTTATACATAAAAGATCCATCAGGGCCTGGCTTTTGATTCTGGAGCCTTGTTTTAACCAAATCCAGAGGGAAAACAACTGTGACACCAATTATACCAGCTATTCCTCCATTTACAATTTTCGGTAACAATCTAAAAAGTATTAATGAAAATATTTGGCTTAAACATATAGTTCAATTTAAATATATACTCATATAGGTATTTTTGTGTTGAATAAAAATTAATTTTTACTCCGCAAGTCGGCTCAAATATTAAAAATTCTACAATTGTATTATAAAAAAAAAAAAAAAAAAGTAATTAGAAGTAGGTAATCATTTTATATTTTATTAATTTTGTTTTAACTTTCAAACATACATTTCGAATTGTTTTAACTTTTACCTACATAGACATTTAACACAAGTAACCCACAAATACCTATTGAAAAATAAAGATATAAGATAATAAAATATTTGGTTATACGTACGAAAAAGTGTGAGCCGGCTGTTTTCTGAAAAAAAAAAAAATAATAATAATAATAATAACTTCATAGGTAATCTAAACTAATAAGTAATAACTATAATTTATTAAAATACCTATAGTGTTCTATCATATTGAGTAATTACATTTGCAATTTTAGGGAAGGAATGCCGCTAGACAGTCACAAAAACTTTTTTTTTTTTTTTTTTTATAACTGTTTTATCAATTTTGGAGCTATTTAGGTAGGAAGTAGGTACTAGGTATACTTTTTAAACAAGGTTTTGACTTCTGAAATTGTGTGCAAGTTATAAATGGTATACTCATCAAAAACAAATAGTAAAAGTAAAAATTTTAAACAAAATTTAACTGAATAACTAAGTAGCTAAGCATAACGTCTATAATTAAATTACATCAATGGTTTACTATTATATTTAACTCAATTATAATTTAATCAACATACAATGAAATAATTAACAAAACTGACGCAGACATTATTAATCTAACCTACAGTGAGCGTACGGGTCATATACATCAATATTAATGCATCATTAATTATAATGTATAACTTGTAGCAGTATCATCAAAGTAAGTACTCGAAGCACTAAAAACCTTGATCTACAACAAAGAGTAGGAACTATATATCACTGATTTAAAAATATTGTACCTAATTATTATTAATTTATAAATACTTAAAAAGTACATTATTTCAGTTCATAAACAAGAGCTTCAAAACTATGCAAGTGTAAGTTTTTACCATAGAGTAACTACTCTATGGTTTCTACACAAAATAAACCGCTATAATTATTGAAAACAGGGAGTGGACAACAGGTGGTTATTTTTCTGTAGAACGTAGTAGTTAATCGTTCTTATGAAATCCGTTTAATACAAATACTTAGCAAGACAGATACAACGGTTTGAATGATCATTAGGTTAGATTGAGAATTCGTCAAGGAAGCGTCAATTTTTTTTTTTTCTTTAAATAAAATTGGAAAAAAATTTTTTTTGTTTTGTTAACTGGACGAACAAATCGAGAAACGACGTAAAGCTTTGTTCTCGAGTAGAGTACTGCACAACAAATTCAATTCGTTCAGTCGTTTTTGATCGATCGATGGAAATATAAAACCGATAGTGGCAAATATTTACCTATCAAAAACATTGAGATAATTATGTTTTGTGGTGTTTAAACGGATGGAATCATACTCTCCTCTTTGAATATAAATAAACACGTATTAGGGCGGAGTGGAATAGTTAGACCTATGAGAAAATCGAAATAATGATTAACTCTGAGGCGATGGGCTTCACGTATACTGCTAAATATTCAAAATAATAATCGATTGGCGGTACCTACCTTCATAAATCAATAATGTAGGAGTATATGGGTACTTACGTAGGCACGATTTAGCCTATCTCGGATATAAATTAGCCACCCAAATGTCAGCTCTTCGAATTGCGTCTGTGGGGGGCACTTATCCCGAGAAACAATGGCTAAATTACTAAACTATACAGTCTTGCAAAGTTGCGTGTGTACTCACATCGTTTCGGAGCCGGTCGCGTTGGACGTCATGGCGATGGACGGCGGCGGAGGTTCGACTGGACCCCGTGATGAAATCGTACGTGCGGATCGCGACGAAAACCGTCCGAACGATCGGGTTTTTTTTGTTTTTAAAAGCTTCGAGAAAAAAACACGAATAACTTATAAGCAGGTACACGGTTGTAGAAACAATTAATAATTTAATTAATATTAAAAGAAAACGAGTGCGGTCGTCAAAACGTAGTGAAAGAAAAAAAAAAAAGAAAAGAAAAAAATTGGACCCGACACCTCCGGGTGTGCCACAGCGTTTGCGATACGCCTGCGACAGTCAATAGACTACTCAATAGAGCGATTGTGGACTGACGCGTATAATTCGGTTAATTAAGCGGTAGGATGATAACCAACAATAATAATCACTATTAGGTATACAAATTATCGCTGTCGGACGTGTTTTAATTAATTTACAGGTACCCGTTTACTTCGCCCACATTATTATTGGTACAGAAATCTAGTCCAGTCTCCATAGGCCGGCCTGGCTCCCGAGACCGTTCCGGTCCTGCGCGGGTGGCGGTCGACGCGGGGGCGGATGCGCGCGGAACGTATGACCAGCGGTTTACGCGTTTAAATTTTTTATGGTTTAAAAAAAAATTCTATGCCGATATTGAACGATGAGAGTGCCGATTTTTTGAGTCTGTTTTTCTACCGAATTTTCAACAGGAAATCGAACTCGAATCCGATCTGCTGGATGATGATACATTATTGGGAAATCAGGAACGTTCCCTGCAAACGCCTGATCCTTTCGCGGGCCACTTTATAGTTTTATGTATAATTTTGGTTGCTGATAATTTTTCGCATTTTTAATACTTCAAGAGTAAATAAACGTTACCGAATATAATAACGTACCTAATAAAAATAATTTTTGGTCCATAATTCGGAGAACAAAAATTGTAATATTTCGGAGGGCGTATTTGTAATATTTAGCCCCAGCAGAGATAATCGTACGCGCTTTTGTCGTACCTTATTGCCTTTTGAGTTACGACGGGCTGTTAACCCTTAGTCTTTCCCTACATTGTGCTCGTCATAGAGGCCTTTATACTTTGATCCATATTTCCCTGACCAACATTGCCAATCCGCTCTTGCTGACCTGTCTTATGATCTATAGAACAAAAAAAAAATCATTCGATTACAGTGTTCAACAAGAGGGGAGAACTACTGGCGCCCATTATCCAAGTTGTTGGATTCTTACGTACCAAATACCATTGATTTGAAAACTTTTTTTTTTTTTTTTTTAGGAAATTGACTTTATTTGAAAAATTACAATCTATTCAGTATGTACAATAAGTAATATTAATAATTTACAGACAGTTAACATTAATGTACACATGAAGAGGAAATCACACATTTGTGACACCTCGTAATATTATTAAGTTTTTGAGTCATGGTTCATGGAGGCGTCTGGTTGGGTTGCCAGGAAGTGTTAGTGAAGCTAACTCGTTGGGAACATATTGAAGTCTGGCATGGAAGCGTTTGTAGTAGATAGCAGCAGTTTCATAGTCGAAAACTTGTACTTAAATTTTTTATTTTGTCTTTAGATAACAACATAACATGTATCATAAAATAAAAAATAAATGTTTCATACAGTAAATATTATTTATTATATAGTAGTAGATTTTGACTGTCATTATTCAGTTGACTATCATTTGGTGTGTAATGCAAACCAATTAGAGCAATATAAATTTTAATGAAACAATTTTGATCTTTATGAAGACTAATCAGTGGTCTTGGACAACAAACAATAATAGCCAGTAGATATTTAAAAATACACGAGTGTCTGGGTAAATGAATCATTTTTATTTTGAAATTCTTAAATGTATAACAAAAAACAAACAATGTTTAAACTTATGCAGATAAATACACAAACATATTATGACACGACACAATTCCTACAAGTCTTCATGATTTATCACATTCCAAGTTTCTGAACTAATATTATTGCTTGCAGGACCAATTAGAGCCTTAGCAAAAATTTTATTTGAAAAGTATACATTAGCTACATTCATAATATCATCAATTTTTACATTCATAACTTGATTTCTGTGTGTCTGTCTGATTTGTTCGTCCATATCATGAAAGAATAATGCATTACCTTTAGCCATAGGTGCAACTGGATGGTCAATTCCTTGAAATATGGCCAATTTTGCTTCATTTAGTTCTTCAATAGTAACTTTCTTACTATTTACCCAATCGCAAGCATGGTCAAAAGCTTTAAATGTTTCATCTGGTTTTGGATCTCGGTAAGAAAACATTTGTATGCTACCAGAAGTACTTAAAGAGGCACCAGAACCGTAAGCACCGTTTTTTTCTCTTACTGTAGGTAATAAATATTTTGAGCTCAAATACTTACAAAGAACTCGAAGAGGGGCAAAATCTTCATGAGCGTAATGAACGCCTGGAAGAGCTTTTGCACAATAACTAACGGAGAATGGTAAAACATGATGATAACAATTAACACTGGTATCTTGATTCTCGACTTTATTGTACTCAGTTGATAGATCCCAGGTTCCAGGAATTGAGTTAAGAAAATTGTCAAGACCTTTGAATGCTTTGGAATTATCTTCCACGACAGTTAATGAACATTTCATAGTATTTTTATTCAAAAGTGATTTACTTATAAGTTCTAGTTGTTTTAATATTGGCGATAAATCGTCCATTTGAGCAATTTTTTTCATGGACCCAACATATTGAAGTCCGCCGTACAATTCACGTTGAGCATCAATGGGATTGATACCAGCAGTTGCGCACAACATGGCGTACATGTGTCCGCTGCCTGAAATACTGTTGGCTAGACTACTAGCTTCTTCCTGTACAAGAGTTTTAAACCGGTTCTTGTCTTCAAAATTAGCCTGAGTGAATATGTGTTTCCACATATCAAACATTTCATTAACATTTTTATCTAAGCAATGAGAGTTCAAAATAACTGTTTCCTTCATGTTGAACTTATGCCTTGGAGAGTCTATAATGGATTGAGATACGTTTAACCCACCTGTAGATTTCCTTACCAATTGATCAAACTGTCGAAAATCAATAGAATTAGTACCCATTCTGGTAACTACATTACAAAATAATGGAATGAGATTTTTTAAATTATCGGGCAAATGTGATGTATTCAATAAACTTCTAAAATATGTAACTTTATTTGTGGGTTGTGGAAATATGAACACTGGTGTGTTATTTATACTTTTGTTTTTGAGAGGGACTAAATCAGTTGTCTTTTTCAAATCGTTAAGGCTCAATGATGGTAAACACGTAACATCTTGAATTGCATCTTGTTGTTTTCGTAACTCGAGTCCTAGTTTATAAATATGTTGTTTGTCTGCGTCAGAGAGAGCAGCCAATTTCTCTTTTAATATTTTGTTCTCAGTTTGTATTTTCAGTTCTTCATAGTTATTTTCTGGCGACATGGTCATAACGAGTTTGTGTTTGTTGTTCAACAAATACTTATCGACCAGAACTTGTAAATAATTAGGTTGATCGAATAACTTCTTTTTAAACTCGTCAATCTTTTCACTGACACACATTGAGTCTAAAATATTTCCGTCATGGTTCCAAATTGGTAATGTGCCATATAATAGTTGTAATCCAAAATTTGAAGTCTGATGTCTCATTGAGAGTTCAACTGAATGTAAAATATTATCAATATCACGCTGATCAAATCCTTCTTTGATTGTTGATTCGATTGTATCTTCATAAATTGACTCCACGCGCTCAAAATCTGATACATTTAAACCTTGAAGACCAACTGCAAAAAACGAGTCTCTTGTTTGATCAGTAAAACCAGTAGCAGCGCTAAAATCTGTTCCAATATTTGGTTCTATTAAAGCCTTGTAAAATTTAGCATTAGGTCCATTTAATAACAACCTTGAAAGTATTGCTAGTTCAAAGGTTTCGTGTGTATTGGTTATATCACTCCACAGAGTGCCAATACTTAAAGATGATTGTTTGTCCTTAGGTACCATTGGGTCTTCTCTACAAGAAACATGTGCACGTCGTGGTGACGTCCATCGTTTTTCATTTGGGACTTTGGTTTCATCTCTTATAGACAGATCTGCCGAACAGTTTTTTAAGAATGTATCATTCAAAAACTGTAAGTGATTTTCCAAGTTAAAATTTCCATACGAATAAAACCTGCTATTACTTGGGTGATAATACTTATTGTGAAAAGCGACAAGGTCAGAATGAGTTAAAGATGGTATAACAGTGGGGTCACCACCTGAGTTAACGCCGTATGTATTACTGGGCAAAATGTTGTTCAGAAAGTGTTCATTGTAAATTTGTTGATTATCTGAGTATACACCTTTCATTTCGTTGTAGACAACCCCTTTTATTTCTATTGGTGAATTCTTATCATCAACATTTTTGTGTTCTAAACGCCAGCCTTCTTGACGAAAATCAGATTCACGGAGCATTGGATTAAAAACCGCGTCCAAGTATACTGACATTAAATTGTAATAATCCGATTGGTTTTCAGTACAAAACGGATAAAATGTATAGTCTGGTGCAGTCATAGCGTTCATAAAATTGGCCATGGAACGGTTGAGCATTTTAAAAAAGGGATCACGACATGGAAATTTCTTACTACCACACAGCGTGGTATGTTCAAGGATATGCGGCAGTCCAGTAGAATTTTTCGGGGTCGTTCGGAATGCGATGCTGAAAACATTGTTTGTATCATTCCTATCAATATGCAAGTAATCCGCTCCGGATTGTTTGTGTTGCAGACGTAACGCAGTTAGTTGGAAGTCATCAACTGGTCTTACTTCTTTGACAACAAATCCTTCTATTTCTTGCCCGACTTGGAAACTCGTGTTATAGGATGATATAGTTTTTAAAACACTAAAGCCACGAACATTAGAACGGTTTTTATTCAACACTTTTGAAAGTCTCAGCATCTTGGATACTTTTTGTAAATCTGTAAAAATAAAATAAAAAAAATAAACATACCTAGTAAAATAATTGCACTGATTTTTATTCCATGTACCTAAATTAAAATTTATGTTAAGTACTTACTTACTCAATATAGAAATATTAAAATTAATGATGTCATAAAACTCCAAGTATGACTCGATGTAGGTAGGTAATTCTTACTATAATAGGTGCAAGTGGAAGGTTTTTGAAAGCTATCCCTTCAAAAAAACACGAGATTTTTTGTTTGTTTTAACTTACAGTACTTAGGTAGTTATTATTTTTGTTTAAAGCATAGGTGGTACTCACTTTTCAAAAAACGTATTTGCCAAAAAATTCAGATTAATCTTCTAGTCTATTATTTTTAAGGTCGATCATGGTGATCGTCGAGCCGTATAACACCTACAAACTCACGTATTAAAACAAAACAAAAATTATTAATATTGTTCGTACCAAGGTTTTGAAATGATTAATTTTGTCAGACCACGAACTGGAATTAAAAATAATCCTGATTGCAAGATACAATTAAAGATTAAAATTGATTAAATATATTTGTATAGCCGGACTACTGACTATATAGTGAGTGATTACATAAATGTATGCTATCGTTATCTCAATATAGTCCCTTAGCAGCTGTAAGATTAAAAATCATAATATTAGACATAATAATAATTATGTTATTAACTACCATTGGTATAAATCGGTATAACTACTATTTTTTTTTTTTATAGTTATGTAACTTATACGTCCATGTTAATTGTTAAAAACACCCTTCGTCAGCTTCATTTTTCTCTAAAGGTTTTTTAGGGGTGGTTGATTAACTGTTTAAACTTTGATGGACGGGAGTAAATTGTTTTCAAATTCTATTAATTTCAGTTTGACCCCCTCCCATAAATTGGGTCTAGATCATAGACATAATATTATAAAGAAATACTTCAGAATTTTATATATTTAAGAAATAATTCTTTATAATAATTTGTCTATGGTCTAGATACACACCTGTCATTATATCTCATCTTGACTTAGCAGACCTAAATTATTTGGGCTTTTCGCATTGAGAACGCTTACAAAGCTGAATTACAGATTTTATTTGTCTAGGAAACTTCGAGACTTACCGTCGCACAAACTCATTAATGTAATAAATTGCTTTTGAGACAATATATTTTTTTTTTAAGAGCCATTTAAAAAATAACTAAAATTATTTAGTTCAACAATTATTTAAGTTGCTAAAAAATGCAAATACAAAATCGTCGGTTTTTGAGTCCAGTCATGTAGGTAATAGGTATTACCATTGATTATATGGTATTACTCATGTGGAAAACGTTTGAGCTACCCAGTGCATTCTTATATTTTGACCTTAAAATCCATTGGATCAACAAAACCACTTCACTTTTCCATCAATACTTTAAAGTAAATCTCTAATCAAATCCTAACAACTAGTCTTGTGACTTGGTGTAGTATTTTTACTCACTTCTTGCAAATTAGCCTGGACAACTTGAATGGAGCTGTAAACTGATCATTTAATTTTCAATCGAACTGCAATAATCAGGCATCCAAACAGTTTTTTCGTGATGCTCATAATAATTTATAATTTTAAAGCTATTTGTTGTTGAAATTAAATTCTGATGATTAGGTAAGTAATAAGACATGAAAACAATAATGTAAACATTAATAATAATTTATTTAACAACTAATGTGTCAAGTTGAAACAAATTGTACTCATTATTACATTGTATTCTAGTTAACTGAATAATGTGAAAAAATAACAAACAATAACTATATAAAATAATAACTATTTTTGGTAACAATATTTGGTTTTTGAACTACACATATTTTATTGAGCCCCGCTGAAATAACTAGTGTGGTGGCAGAAACCTAATACATCATATATGTTTTGAAACTATGCATAAAATGACAAACCCTTAAACCAATTCGATTAGTAACAATAAACAATAATATAATCTGGTTATTAATATGAAGTATTGATCAATTTAAAAACTTGAAAATTATATAATTAAGTACACAAATGACAGTCTTGATAAAAGCAAATTAAGATAAAATACAGTATATACCCTACATTTACATTTTTTTAAAGGAATGATACGTTATTATTTAAGAATACAATTTACATACAATACAAACTACATAGTTTGAATAATGACATGATAACATTTGTTATATTATATTAGTTTGAAATCGACTGTAAATAATACAAAGTTTAAAAAACAAAGCAAGAACTTAAAGTTAATATTTTCTAAATTAAAAAAGGAATTTTTTTGAATTGCCTAGCCCAAATATATTAGTTTAAAATAAAAGGTTATTCAGTCGTTTATTATTTATTTAGTATTTTATAAAAGTCATAATACAAATTTGTTTTGGAATAAAAAAAAATTAAATTAAAATAATTTTTAGATGATGCGAATGTTTTTATTTAGGTGCTATGAGACCAGCAAGCATGTCAAATGAATTTCCATCAGGTCTTACATCTAATATTTCACCATCATTTTCTGAACGAACTCTAAGAAAACCATTATCATCAAGTCCTATCACAGTGGCATTAAAAGATGATTTGTCTGGACAAAGTACAGTGACCGTGGTGTTACTAACAAAAACAAAATATAGATAGTTATTAATTACAATCTCAATAAAACAAATATTTAATTACGACAGTATTTAAAAGTAATACATTTTTACCTGTGCAACCAATACTTGTAATAAAGATCAAATATTATGTCAACATTTCCGTTTTGTACTTGATTTAATAGTCTTTCAAGCTCGGTAAATATAACAGCAAAATATTTTTCATAAGTCAATGTTTTTAGGTCATCGCGAGTGTTTTTATTGTGTTCAATGATTATATCGTTTATGCACGTAGTCGGTAAACTGTTATTTAAATTTATGCCACATCCTAGAAAAAAAAAAAAATAATAACAATGCACAGTAAATTCATTGGTACAATTTTTGAATTTTTCGTGACTTACCAATAGAACAAATGGCCATATTTCCTGATGCAGAACTACTAATGACTAATCCGCCTATTTTTGCATTTCCTCCGGCATAAATATCGTTTGGCCATTTTAGACCAATATCAAGCTTCTACAAGAATTTAAAACAAAACTTAATTAAAATTTAATCAAACATTAAAAAAGATTTTAACACGCACATCATAGCCACCAGGTAGTGAACATATGGCCGATACAACTGACAATGCGACAACGTGTTGTAACAGTGCTAGGCGTTGACCTAGCTGCGAGTCAAATGGAATGTGTAACTGAACAGAAAACATGGCACAACCATTTGGGCTCAACCATTTGTTACCTCCTCTACCTGTTTTGGAAAAAAGATGGAAATAATATCTAGGTATAATATTTACTTAAAATTTAAACAAATAGGTATATGCCAGAGTATATTTTTTTATTTTTTTACAATATAAAAAACATTCAAAATGTATGATTTACTTCAAATAACTGAAAAACTTTTTAAATATTATGTGAAAAAGAACATAACATTTTATATCTATTGTGAAATTACTGATTTTAAATCAATCATTCAAATTAATATTACCAATTCCGGATACTTGTTGCATAGGAATGACTACGAGCCCATGTCTTGAAATTGGGTCATTTAAAAGTTTCATAGAAGAGGACATCACTTCTCCAAATATCACTAATCTTCCCAATTTTTCAGTACGGAGATCCTATAAATATAAAATTATGTAACATTTACTCAAACTAATGAACAAAATACATGAGGAAATTAATTATCTCATGTTTTTTGAGTTTAAGGATAACTATTTTTAACTAAGAATTCTAAGCTGAAAATTTTGTTTTGATCAAAAGTACCTATAATCTTTTATTTAGTTAAACATTAATTTTCTAGGTTATTATTACAATAGCAATAACAATAAAACTTACTTTGAAGTATTCTTCTACATTAAAACTCGAGGGGAAATCATTGCAAACCACAGGTATTGAGTATTCACTAGCTCCAATGCAAATTTCATCTTTAGTACAAAATTGAACTTTTAAATCTTTAACTAATAACACATTATTTTTAGATACTTTGCCATTAAGACAGGTTAAAAATGAAACTTTATCCTAAAAATTTAAAAAGCAAATATTAATATTTTATGTATTTGTGATTTAACCGTGTTGTACTATTTATAAATTAAATAACAAACCTTTTCGGTTCCTAATAAATAAGCAGGCGTGTGTTTTGGTTCTGGTTCACATGGCAGGCAATCTAGTCCCAAATGGTTACTCAATAAATCTTTAATTAACAGGTATCTATCTTCAGTGCTTGATTGGATTTCTCTGTTTTGATGAGAGTCAATTTCCAAATGAACCTAAATTACAGGCTAATTAAATTTTATTCAGCATTGCAAATCATTAATCAACATTTGATAACTGAAGTTGATTTATATTGATGTTATGGCGGCAAGTGAATAGAGGTAATTACTTGAGAGAAAATAACTTTTCCTCCGGATGGAGCTGTGGCTAAAATTAAACTAGGAGTTTCCCATGTATCTTCAGCAGCCAGAACTTTAATGTCAATTGCATGATGCTTGTTGTTGGAGTCAAACATATCCACAACATCTAAATTAATTTTTTCTTTGACGCTAATAGAATTATAATGATTTATTTACTGATACAATAATAAATAAGACGTTCAAGTAAGAACAATATAACAATATTTACCCATTTTCGGATGGGAAATGATCATTGCTGGGTGTACTGGGCTGGTAGCAAAGTACATGATGCAAAAGAGATGTTTTCAATGAAAGAGGGCGATATGTGAGGCTGACTATATCATCAGAACATACTTCTGCAGTACTGAAAGCGGTTGGAAACAATAAGCCTAGAAAATCGGAACACAAACAAAATACTCGACCGCCTTCTGTTAACAGGTAATATTCAAGTAATGGATAAAGTCTGTCGGGTATAGCTCCATAGACAACAACCATTGTGGCTTGAGAGGTCCATGGGGATTGGAGCATCTTCTCTAAACTCAGCGTATAAATTGTGTACCTATAATACAAAAATTTCAGTGTTATTTCACTTAAGGTTTAGCTTCTAGTTAAAGTCAGCATAATGTTGAACTTATCAAATATAAATAATAATCTAATTAATAATTGTTATTACAAATACTAAGTGCTAAGCAGTAGCCTACTATATTTGATATTAACTCGTTGACAATTATTTACTACCTACTTTTAAAGTAATCTAAATACTTATTCCGTACAATATGACGATACTTAGTAAACAAATGACAAAAATTGTTTGAATTGTTCCGACATTTGTTATGACTTAATTTTGGACTTTCAATTTAATTGTTCTTTTGAGAAATTTGAACACCTTTATAAAGTTTATACAAAAAACTAAAACTAAAAATTATGAAATTTTTGTTTTTGAATAACGTTATCCTATTATTGGTTATAACTCAAAAATTAGAGATAATGTAAAGTTAAAAATACAATCATAATTTGTGAAGACCATCTGCATACAATTGGTTAGGTCTTTTGGTAGTATTTATTTAAAGATCAGAGCACTTTTATTATTTACCCTTATGGTTAATCACAGAAAAAAAATCTAAGTAAAATCAAACAAGTACATTATTTTTTGTGCTTAGGATCTTTAAGTAGTTTACCTGTATTTATGCAGGACAGACTCCAATGTATGTTGAATTTGTTGAGCACTGGAAGCACTCTCACTGAATATAATAATATTTGGAGGTTTTCCAGTTTTTGACTCACCACTATGTTGCACTGGTGTATGAGATCGAGTTTTTGGTTCTATGCTGTTGCTAAAATCTGAAAAAGATTGATGACTTCTTTTCATGGAAGAGTTTAAGGACTTTTTATACAAGCCAAACACATCCGGACTACTTTTAATTGGTTTCATGCTGGAAAAGAAACAAATGCATAACTTGTCAACAAAAAAACAATTTTTACAATGTCAAATTTCAGTAGTCATACCCGTTTGATAATTTTACTTCATTTTCTTCAATTATTGGAGTTAAAACTATCCTCCGGAAACTGATAGAATCTTCAGAACTAGAATCTTCAGAACTTTCACTGTAATAGTCACTATTTGCTTTGTTATTAAGACCACTGTCAATTTCATATTCGTTATCAAACTGAACGTATTGTGAGTGATTTTCTTCAGGCGATTTTAAAGTATATATAGTGTTTTTATCAACTATATTTTCAGTAAAATATTCAGATTGAACATATTTTTCCACATTACCATCAACTTGGTCATTACAATCATCACTGATTGCATCAAGTACATTTTCAACAACAACATAATCGTCCATATTGATTTCACTGTCACTATTCCTTGACACAACTGCAGAACTAAACAATGACAAACTGTATTTAGTTTCAGACAACAAATGCACAGGTGAATTAAAACAATGCTACAATTTAACTACCAAAAACTGATAGGATTTCCTGTTTTCAACACATTTGTTGCAGCTACAGAAACAGCACAAAGCGTGTCGCAGTAGTTTTTCCACTGGGTAGGCGTGAAGTTATTTTTAAAATCTAGGCACACAAGAAATACTTAAATGAAATAATTTAATTGCACACTTAACAATTTAAAAGCAATTTACCATAACTATTTTGAAAACTGTAAACAAAATCAATATTAGAAGTAATTGACTCATGGTTGTTGATATCACAAGGTTGACCTTCAACTTTAACGGCTATATTGACAACAACAAAAATGATGTTACTAAATATGTCCTTACGCTCTTTACGAGTTATATTACAATATTATTATTTATTATACTGACTTTGTATTCGCAGCAGTTCCATATGGTTTCCCAGGTACAAAGGTTTTGAATCTGCCATAAAACTATTGGTAAGCTTTGCAAAATGATCAAGATCAGTTTCCAACAAAATACCAAAGTTTTCACCGGCACTCCACGCTTTAGGCACTCCGAAATCCTCTATCTAATATTGATACAATTAAATTATACACAACAAATTTTAAATCTGTTACTCAATAGTAACAATATTTGACTTACCAGACATTTTTTAGTATTTTTATGGATATTGAAAGATCTGTAGTTGGCTTCAATTAATAAATGCAGTTTTGACTCGAGACTTAAGTTCAACGGCACATGAATATTTAGAAGAACAGGAAATGTAATTTTTTGCTGTGGAATGAGGATCCAGCTATCTACATTTAATATTTGCTGTACAAACAAAAAACAAAAAATTAACAAAGACGAATTTTGATTGATATTTTAAATATTTTTGAAATTGTTTGTCAGTACTCATGAAATATTTAGTAAAATATGTTCAAAAATTGTATTTAACATAAAAAAAAAAAACAAGCAACTGACATAAACATTTTTCACGTTTTCTTCTTTGTCCAACTATTTGGGGTCGGGTGATGAACACCATCGTCTTATAATATCTCTACTTGTCACAATTTCTCTCTTACAATAGATAATTACTTACTTGTACAACTAGCACGATTTGACAGTAAGAAAATAAAATTTTATTTTATTTAAAAAAATGTGTTTTAAAGAAAAATTGTTTTTTAATTTATTATTTATTTGTTATTGCGCAATATTTGTAGTAGGTACCAATATATTACTAAAATCATCAGAGCCGAGGGGAATATAGTTAAACCATAATATTTGTGTTACTTATAGGTAGGTAGGCATCTAATAATTATGCATTTATGAACTAATCGCTAAGTTTCATAGAAACGGCTATGAACACAAATTTCGCTTTAAACCCATAGTGATATGTTTTATACTTACATGATGTTATTACAGATAATTAAGATTACAGTAAATATTTGCTAGTCAACAGATAAATTTAAGCCCTCAATCTAAATAAAACCTGCTGTACATCTATGTATATTCATTTTTTAATCTAGGCAAAGCTATGTTGTATAAACAGAAAAAAACAAACAAAATAATATTGAAAAGTCATCAATAGTAAAAATAAAAAGTTGTAATGATGACTTTTCAACTAGAGTACAAATCTTGAGTAAAAAATCATTAACCGTACAAAACCGAAGTGTTTGGTAGTTTTGTCCGCACGAAATTTAGGTATACTTAGGTTTTTAAAATAAATTGATAACGTTTGCTTGATCGAATGACACAAAACAAAACATTTTTTTCAGACAAATGAAACGTATATTAAATGTTTATGATTATTTTAGCATTTATAGCGGCGAATTTAAATTTTCACTCGCCTCGGGGAAGACCGAACACGACCTTTTATGACCGACGAACGCCAGAACCTGATCCAGCTGCGCGAACCCAGCGTTTCTGCAACTGTCCGACGCGATGCCGTACGGTCTCAAAAACTGGAATACGTCGTAGTCGTCTTTGAGACACAAGTCTGTAATTTAGAGTTTCGTTTTCAATGAAAAACAAGAGGGCAGGTAGATTATCCGATCACATACTTTCGTAGTCCGAGAAATCCCTCTCCTTGTACGCCACGAGAGTGCAGTTGTTGGACAAGAACTTTTTCAGATTGGTCTTGACGTTGGCCAATCTGTACGACTGAAACCAAGCGGAAGCCATGTAGTAGAGCGTCAACAGCATCGTCTCTGCTTGGGAACCATCGACGGCGCTCTGGAAACTTTTAATCGGTTACACCACCGTCGTCGGATCGGCTGCGCTTCGCCGCGCGCCCCAAAGTCGACAACCGCACATCGTTTACGACCGTATCGCGCTAATGGAGATCGACAAATGAATATATAACAATATAACAAATTACCCGGAGAAAATAAAAAGTCCAAACGATAAACGGCGATGGCGATGATAAGCAACGAGAACGGAAAAACGAGGACTAGTTATTAATACCACAGCGCCGGGGAGGAGGGCAAAAGACTGTCGATCTCGATTACGCTATGACATTCAACTGACTTTAAACGGACTCGATTTGTCGGACCAGTTACGCACCACCACACAGTGATTTTTGCTATTCGGATGATAATTTTTATTTTTTAATCGTCCGACTGTCGTCACTCGTCGTATCAAAGCGGCGGCGAGCTGTGCGTCGATTGTGTAACAGATTATTTATTGCACATATTAGGTGCCAATACACTCCTTCTTAATTATAATTATTTTCTCAAGTCGTTTTTCTCTCGCGATGAAATCAATTTTTTTAAACGTTATCACTTTCACTCGCGTTGACTTATCGTCCTAGAAATAACAGATAACGGCTAATCAATGGCCAAGAGAGTAAATATTATTATATGCGTGTGTGAAAAAAACGATGATAAAAACAATCGTAAAACATAAAAAGATTTTAAAAATTTATCTTAAAAAGGTTGGTTTGAACTCAAAAATGAAAACAGTTGACAACATAACGCATAAAAAAAAATTGGGATAACTAACGATCCACTTATTTAAATGTTTTGGCGGGACAAAATATAAATAACCTGGAAGTTTTAAAAAAATACACGACTTTTAGTCATTCCTCAGTTTACCAAACCGATGGGTTAACTCGGTGTACGTCCGTCAGGTCAAATAACAAGGGCCTAATTAGCCCATAACTGTTACTTGCTAAGAACTTGGTCCTAAAGACGGTCCTTGACGTAAATAAGGGTTCTTATCTTAACTGTCAACTAAGGTGGAGTAAATAACCATCTGCATCCAACAATAATCTAAATTTTGTTTTCTTAAATTGTGTTTATTTTTCTGAGCCAGAATCACTGTAATATAGCTGAACCATATATTATAAAGATCTTTGTAAAGGAGCTAAAGTCTAAACCATAACCAAAACCACTCCGGCCGAAGGTACAAATAATATGCCCCTTGAGATGGTCACACTTGTGTTTTTTTAGGTTATGTTTTTATTATCATATTTATTTGCTTTATCAGTGTTAGTTTGCAGAAATTTTGTTTTTCATTTATAAATACAAATTACATTAGAATTTAGATTTTAAAACGCTCAACTTCACTGAGTCCTGTTAATATTAGGTTTAAAATTTTATCGTTTTAGCCAAATTTGATTTTTTTTTATTAAAAAAATGAGTTCTATCGGAACGGGAGTAAGTATATCGTTAGTGTTATGCTTCTTTTTTTTTCTCGCAGTTGCTTGCGAACAAAATAAATTGTTTAAAATATACCTAATGAGAATACGTTTTGATGTTAAACAAAAAAAAACTTTAGTTTTGTTACGATTATTGTCTAAACTGTAATGTGTGTAAATATTTTTTTCAATAGTATGATTTGTCGGCGTCGCAGTTTTCTCCCGATGGTCGAGTGTTTCAAGTCGAGTACGCCTTTAAAGCGGTCGAAAACAGCGGGTATGTAACGCATTTATTTATTAGTACCTATGTAGTCATTTTTTAGCATTTTTCCCTAATAAAATTAATATTATTTTTTAGAACTGCTATAGCTTTACGTGGTTCTGATGGTGTTGTTTTTGCTGTTGAAAAATTGATTACGTCAAAACTTCATGAAGATGGTACCGGTAAAAGATTGTTCAGCGTGGAAAATCATATTGGAATGGTATGTCTTGAATTTCACACAGCTTTATAATATTTTTAAATATGAAGCGTAGGTAATCGTTAATTTATTAAAATTCTGTGTTATATCTAGGCCGTTGGAGGTTTGACAGCCGATGCTAGCGCTATATTGGATGTCGCACGTGAAGAAGCAAGATCATTCCGTCAATCGTATAATGTACCTATTTCAGTGAAATATTTGAACGAACGAGTCTCCATGTACATACATGCTCACACATTATACAGCGCTATCAGGCCATTTGGATGTGCTGTTATTATTGGCTCTTACGACCCAAATGATGGTCCTCAAATGTATATGATCGATCCTGCTGGAGTTTCATTTGTAAGTCTTGCTGGATTTTTAATAAGCTCATTATAAAAAACATAATGATCACAGTTTCTTTGTTGTTCTGAATAATGTTTTTTAACAAAACTTGTTTTTTTTAATTGCACATCATCTATTTGTATGAGAAGTGAGAACTAATGATTCTAAACAATATTAATTGCGACATGATATTTGGAAAAATAATTGATATTTCTCGATAAAATCTGTAGTAAGGGTTGCATAATGTCTATTTTTGTAAATTTGATCTTAATATATTGATGGTGTATATTGTGTATATTCAGTGGTCAAACCAATTATTTAGATTTAAAAAAAAGTTGGATAATCACCATGAATGTCTAGGAAAATAGAAAAGAGGCTGATAATTCAAATTTTGTTGAATTAAAAATATTTTATAATTTCAGGGATACTTTGGATGTGCTATTGGAAAAGCTAAACAGACAGCTAAAACTGAAATAGAAAAGTTGAATTTAAAAACAATGACGTGTAAAGACTTGATTAAAGAAGCTGCCAAGATGTATAAAATACTTTTTTTTATATTTGTAGAAATTACTTAGAATATTTTTTTTTTTTTCTAGTATTTACATGGTTCACGATGAGTTAAAAGACAAACAGTTTGAACTAGAACTTAGTTGGGTTGGTTCCCATACCAATGGAAAACACGAAGAAGTTTCTAAGGATGTTTACGACGATGCCTTGAAATATGCCAAAGCGTCTTTGGATGATGATTCTGGTTCAGACGGAGAGTGATTGTGTTATTAATAATTCGTAAAAACAAAAAAAAAAAAAATTGACAATATATCAATTTACTGGTTTATAAGCTTTTAAAAAATATATTATTTTCTCTATTTAATATAAATTGTAGTATTTATTTATTTAATTTTATTAAGTAGAAAATTCATAATTTTCTGGTTTACTTTGATAGTTATTGTTTGCATTAAAAAATGCATTTGAGATTTATTCTTTTCTATTAACATCTGTAATAGGTAGAACTGTTTTTGTCTAATCCTAAGAATGATTAGGTACCTGTGAAGTTAGGTGTACACGCCCTATGGCTTAAATAGCCGTTGTATATCCTTTTTATACCACTTTGCACTCGACCCCAACCAGGCACGTAACCAGGATTTTGTCAACAGGGGGGCCATATATTTTTGGCCCCCAACGGCCAACGGCCTCAACAACTAAAAACTATCTAGAGACAGGGGCGTAATAAGAAAAAATTTTGTTGAAAGATTTTCCGGGGGTAACAGCTAAGGGCCAATGATTTTTTTAGGGGTGCCCGGCCCACCCTGGCCCCCCCCTGGTTACGTGCCTGACCCCAACTATACCTAACTGTATCATTACATCTTTTTCAATTCTGCCTCTGCTATTATTTTTTTTGTGTTCTCTTTTCATCAATTACAATTTCCAGTATCACCGCCCCAAGACAGTCTTCCTTCCTCTTGGCCGTACAATTTTAATAAATTCTCTCAACATATTTTGAAATTGATGTCTCCCCAATATCCCAAATCCATATTTTATCCTCGCTTTAATTACGCTCGTCCTTTGTTGCCTCAACATTCCAATCCATACAACATTGCTCACCTCCTATTAATGACTTTTAATAAGTATCATTGCCCCTTATTACCATACTTTTTGTACACATCAACACCTAATTCTACCATTGATACCACTTTTACTTCATCCGTCAACTTTTTATTCTTCACATCTTGAATTCATAGTGAAGACTTTTTATAGATATTTAATTTTTTTACTTAATAACTTACATAACTATTTCATAATTAAATTGATTAAAAAACCATCAACATAAAATTCTAACACTTTGAAACACTTAAGGCGGTTTATTGTGTATTATGTCAAGTATAAAAAATAAAACATAACAACTAAAAATATTTGAAAAGAAAAAATAGATATTTAACAAATAGGAATACATTCACATTTTTATTCATAAATAATAATATTTATCTATAAATTCGGTATAACAATTAGGTACATTATAAAAAAAAAAAAAAACAATTGATTATTTTATATTTAACTAACGCTAAAGTTAATAGTGTAGTCAAGTTTTTGATTTCAATAAATGACGTCTATCAAAAATAATGAGTGATGACCGTCATTTTTCCATCACGACCCATAAGTCCATAGTAATTGTCAGTTGATCAACTGCTGTCGCTAGCTCTTTCTTTTCATATAATTCAACTGATTGATGATATGTTAGAGAGTTTTTTCATCTGCAAAACAATTTTCTAGTTAGATAATTTTTCAAGTTTTAAAGATTATAACGGAAAAAAATGGATATGATTCCTGAGAACATTTATTCAAATTTTGTAGGTAACTAAAATCCTTAAAGACGTTACATTTAATAAAGCGTATTAAGTATCTACGTCCAACATTTTGTGACAGAGGCCCCTGGATACCTACTAAATTTAGAGTAAAAAACACGGTTTGCGGTTTTCATCATTTCTCCAACAATCCAATTCTATACTAAAAACATATTTTGATTCACCACAGATCAAGTTCTCACCTGGGAAATTACTTTTTTGTTTTTTTATTATATTTTGATCACAAGCCATGAAATTAAACTATAAAAACCTAAAATTTTTTATAATTTTTATAATGCGAAAACTAAAATCGTCAGGGCTGAATCATAAAAATCTAAAAAAGTCATTCAACGGTGATTTGAAATCTGTTTTCAGGTTGAAAATTGGATTATTTACGAAAAACTAATGTTGAAAATTGTGAACAGTATCTGTAATTTGTGATTTACATTATTATACTCAAAGATAACGGAATGGTGCACGTGGATACTTTGAGGATTGGTTATTTTTAGTTTGATCTGAATGGTTTATACTGACATCTTTTTATTGCTTCTAAATACAAAACACAAAATATGTATAATAAGTTGCCTGTACATTAACTCCTTAGCATCATTGGGTATCCAGATTTTGTGAAAGTACCGAAAATAAATATTTTTTTTAAAATTAATTTGTAGTGTATTTTCATGTAAGCCCAATACATGAAGGTTTTTGACATGTATCTACCTAGGTAAATAATAATAAGAATAATAATAACAGTTTAACACTATCAATTGGTAGGTAGGATCAAAACTTTTATATTAACGTAATTTGTTTTCACACTTGATGAACTGTAAAAAACCAGACCACAATAAAAGTTATACTTCAGTAAGTACCAATTTAAAAAAAAAGATTAAGTTATGCGTTTGAAAAATCGTTCCGGAAAATGTAATCTTATAACCCTACGTTTCATTATAATATTGTGACACCGTATAGGTTATTAATTAATTTAAAAACGTGTTTTCAAGCAACAATCGTATTCATTTTTAAAAATCAATCGAAATAAGTAATTGTTTGTAAAGCGGCGAATCGGACTAAATCGATCACGTACTGTATAAACCATGCATATTGTTTCATATACTTATATATTATGTTGTATAATGTTATCTATTATAATATATTTGAAACATTTTAGTTTTGCGACACTATTTAACGGTTATTAGTTCGAATACGTGCAGAGAGCTGTAATAATTATTAAAAATGTATGGTTTACGTCGTAAAAAATCTGTGCTGCGTCGTCTTAAATAAATATTCGTATAACTTACCGTCCATAGGTACTATAACGTTTTTTCGTATATAAAATCGTTTCGTTTAATTTAATAGGGTGATAATCAATGTTGATTTTGAAACCGTTCTAAACCCGTTATAACCCGTCTATTATGTTTTTACTAGATAATTTTTGAAAATATCTGTTTCGCAAGATATACGAGTAATCATTTGTGAAATTATGACGATATTTGGTCGATTTTAAACGGCCGTCAAACTATGAAAACAACTTATTTCTATTTGCAAAATCATCTTGTAAAAACAGTCTCGTGGGTATAGGTAGGTTCTTGTATTTATAATAATTAAACTTATCAGTGTAAGTTCTATAAACGTAGGTATCAACAAAATCGCGGAAATAAAAAACGGCGTTTTTAAAAATTAAACGTATGACTACACTTTTGATACTATTAAAACAATGTGCTCCTAAATGACTACTACGTGACGTTTCTTGGTATAATCACGTGCTATTTTCGGAACGAAAAATACAAACTGTATCAGAAAATTCATGAACGACAATTAATACATTACAGGTACTTAATACTTATCAGTGGCGTACGTTGGTTAAAATCTGTATAGGTTGTATAAGTTATCGCAGTTGATTATTTGAGGGGTTTATTAACGTCTAACAATATTAGTTTACTGTGTTTACACGTATAAAATACTTTTTACAAGATAACGGCGTTTTTTTTCTTCAATGCTATTTGTATATTGACACAAGACCCGCAATTCAGATTAAATAAACGGGTAAAAATGCGAGATCATCTTAAAAATCCAAAAACAGCGTTAAAATCCGAATGAAAATCGCAAAATACGCGAAATAATATACTTGATTTAATAGTTCCCTGAATCGTTTAATTTATTTCAGGAGGATTTACACCGTGCGTGAAAATAAAAATAATTTTATCAAAAAAAAAAAAACTTATAATACGCGTTGTGTAGAACACAAAGATTCTGATATATAGTGATGTCATTTTTCTGGGTGTATCAGTTTAAAGTTGATTCCTCCTGAATAATAACGCATTTATAGAACTAAACGCGCTACTGAATGACGTACGTGTTAAATTTCAAATTGACGATAACATAAAATTACAGTATTTTCATAATATACAAAACAAGTAGCGAAAATTGGGCGAGGAAAAACGCTAACAATAATAAATATCGTTTTTGAGATTTTGCATCTACTCTAGACAAAAGCGTTATATCGTGCGTTACGCGGCTATGGTGTGTTACAGAATAAAAAATTGTTTCTTCGCAAAGTCCAAAGATTTCTGTAGTGCCTACCTAATAAAACTTACTTCACGCTTAATATTACGTACTTTGCATAAAATTAAATACAGAAATGTACCGAATGTACCTACACAACGTTCCATTCAATTCAATTCAACCGAATTCAATGAGCATTACGACACAATTTTGTAAGTAATATTTTTGATCATCTCGATTTTGTTATTCGATACAAACACGTAGGAAAGACGTCTGCAGTGCAGTCGTACAACAATATCGGTCTTCGGTACTCGCGATCTGTTCCAGTTTATTTTCCGTAAAATCCTTACGCAACAGCCATTACTATATAAAACGATAGAATCCGAGTACGAAAATTGCACCGTAGCGAAATTGTTTTCGTTGTTTTATAAAAAAAAAAAAAACTCGATGAAAATTTTGCAGGCCAAAAAGAAAAAAAATGTGTAGAGGACGACCCCTAATTCGACGCGTACACCGACCGTACAAATATTTACCGATAAATCACGTCGTCCCCGCAACCGGATTCAACATCGCCGCCGCCACGGTCGTTTTTGCCGAGTCCCGCGGACGTCGTCGTCGTCGCTGCCGCAGAACGACCGCGCGAGACCGAAAACCTCGCCGCATCCGTCCACTCTCGATTCGTAATTTCACTCGATTCGTAATTTCGATTCGTACACTATATATTAGAATAATATTCTACGGATGTACGGTGTTTTACGTTTTCGAATCGGGTATTTTTTATGCACATTTATATCGCGTCCCCGCCACGCACGCGTCCCATCAGATCGTTAAACACCGCGTAAAACGCGACGATCGCGTAGAACAGGCAGAGGAGACACGCGGTCAAGTAGACGCATTTAAACATGGTCTCGTTTGGCCCTATTATACATATATATACAACGGAACGATGTGTAAATTTTGAAATTTTCTAAGATAATTTCAAATAATCACCGGCCGTTACTGCACGCCGGTAGATTATAAAAACGTTATTATGAACGGACGAGAGCGCGCGGAACGCTCGGCGTCGGATCGCCGAATGGCGCGCGCCGCGAACGGTTTTCGGGGACGCCGTGAAAATAGTCGCGGCGCGATCGTGGGAAAATCGCGTGAAATTAAGTGGAAAAAAATGGGAAAAAAACGCCACACACACACCGAGTATAATACGAATAAACAATAAATATTTGTGATTACTGATTAGTAGGTGCAGCAGAACACCCGCGGGTCGTCTTATTTAACCTGCTCGTCTTATTTACGCGCGTAAATATTTAAAAAAAAAATATACCGTCAGTGGAGAAAAATGTGTAACAACTAACAAACACAGCATAAAGCGAGCACACTTTGTGCGGCGATGACTGCAGCGTGCATGTTTGTACCGAGTCAATAACAAGAAAATATAGGTACTTAAGTGTATTAAGTAATATACTATAATATAGTAGAATACTGTAGTATTATATTAAGTAATACAATAAATGGCTGTGACGATACGATGCTGCTCACGGTCGCGGTGGCCGACGAAAGACAACGAAAAACCGTGGAGATAAGATAGTAATAAAAAAACACTCGTGCAACGTCTACACGCCCGCACACGGTACGGTATTATAATTTTTATTATAACAGTGCCCCGGATAATACGCTTTTGGAGGCCCGATTCAAATTTTCGGGCTTCTTCGCCACAACAGTTTTTGTGTACAAAAAATGGATTTCGCCAGTCAATCTGAACACGGAATGGATGTTTCTATAGTGTATTATATTTTTCGACCAGAAAACTTCGCACACATTTATACGCGTACAATCCAACGACCCGGCGCAGAGTATAATAAAGCCCCTTGATTAACGAACGCATCGGCAACGCAACGCGCAGCGATAATTCACCGAAAAAAACAAAAGTTTGAACCGAGTTTCTATAGTAGAACAATTTAGCTGAACACTACAACGATCTTATTGGAAATTTTCCGTATAGATAGACCTGTGCGTGCTTATGCAGTTGAATTCGTTATGAGTTGATCGATATCTCTTTTTATTACTTCTTGTCTAATAATTTCCGAAA
>CM029363.1:18581768-18617420 GCA_017140985.1 Hormaphis cornu | reverse complement strand
TTTTTTTTTTTGGCGAGTTTTTTACTTTTTTGAAGTTTTTCGGAGGCGTATATCACTAGTTTTTTTAAGATCCCATTATTTTTACCTACCTACCGTGAATTCTACGTGTGTTTTATGGTATTTATAGTACAACAATCTACATCAAATCGTGTATAACCTTTCCAATGACAGCTCTTCGCTTATCATACACACATGTGTACAAACACATTTATATCGTCGATTAAAATATAAAACTGTTGACATAACACGCAAATACTACTTCAGGTTAATATAAAACGTAAAACAAATACGCAGTTGAAACAAATAAAAATTACAATGCAAAGTCTCTCGTTGGGTACTTCGTAGCGCATCGCAAAGGACCAAGACTATTCATTCCACGGCGGAGTAATGCACAAACTACGTTATCCGTCTGGAAAGTAGTTATGTGTATGCGAACCGTTGTGTGTACACTAAAGAGAGAGAGGGAGAATATTCTAACATATTATTATTTGTACGAATCCTGTAGATGGCAAAATGGCAAAATTCGGCACTGACAATAAAAATCGTATACAACTAGTAGTACACGGTGCTCGAATCGTAAAACCAAATCGATTAAAAAATTTAATGTCCTATGTATCGATGTGCCTAAATTAAGATTTAATTGGGTATACAGGGGTGTTTCCAGAGATATGTCTGTGTGGTTCACTTTAAAAAAGTCTTCAGAAAAATGTGAAAGTTAAAAAAAAAAAATATATTTTTATACAATCAGTTCACAATCCTTCTACTTTTGTATTAAAAAACCAGCGACCACAGATATAAAACAATATTATGGTAAACTATAAACAAAATAGTTATTTTGTACACCAGTATTAACGATTTATAATTTGTGTTTTTTTTAGTCTGGGGGCCCATTTATACAATCAATGACCATATTTTTTTGGTCTACCTCCCCTGAAATTCATTTCTGTAAGTGGCCTGGAAAAGTATAATCTTTTTCTTTGAGAAAACGCATGTAAGTTGTCTTTAAAGCGGTATTTTTAAACTGATGGTACAATAATCCCGTGTCTGTAATTTCACAGTAATACTAATTGCTGTTGCCTACTATGAATTGCAATTTTTGAGCAGTAACTATAAAGAATCATTGGAAAATAAAATAATTAACTGTACGCACCGTATGTTACATGCGTTCATACGCATGCCACCTGTATGAAAATTTGGTTTACGTTTCATACCCAATAGTGGTTTATATGAAAAACTGAAAAAACATTATTATAAAATCAATAGGTAGGTACCTACATCAATTCTTCGCTTTGTAAAAAAATCTAAAAACATTTAAACGCGTTATAACCGTTAAATATTACATTAATTTTATTTATTTCAATTAAAAAAAAAAAACCATATTGTACAATAAGTTATGTTATTCTGTATAAAAAAAAACT
The DNA here is from genome assembly GCA_017140985.1 of Hormaphis cornu. Classification (NCBI taxonomy): domain Eukaryota; kingdom Metazoa; phylum Arthropoda; class Insecta; order Hemiptera; family Hormaphididae; genus Hormaphis; species Hormaphis cornu. The sequence goes on along the minus strand of CM029363.1, from coordinate 18,616,002 downwards.
GCTTACACAATTATATCTAATTTAAATGGATGATGTACGACTGTAAATATTGCATTCGTTTTTTCAAAATAAAACTGCAATATAGCAGGTACCTCAGTGTTCCAACTAAAAAATAATGTATAATAAAATAATTATGTCTTTAATGTTACCAAAACTACTAACGCTAATACACTGGTATGATGTAGTATAATATATCCCTATTACATTTTTAATAATAATCATAATAATAATCAACATTATTGCTATTGTATAACAATAATAATTATCAATGATATACGCGTTTACAACGATGGGGTGGTACACTTTTTAGTCATCGACTATAATATATCGTGTTATAATATTTACCGTACGTAATACTATTAGCGATATACAATAAATAAATTGTTTTATAGTAATTTTACAACCAAGTATTATTACTATAAATATTTGAATATCACAGAAATTTCAGTAAGTAATACAAAAAAATGACACCGAAAAAAAAAACAAAAAAAGGTGACAAAATGGAATCGTTTTGAGAATTTTTCATGCCTATACGACGACGTTTTACTACACCTAGGTGTATAATGCGATAATATTGTGTGTTGATTAAAAAATAATCCGATACTATACAGTTGACAATGAATGACAGTGCGTTGAATAATGACTAGGTCATAATAATATCGTACAGAACGTGTATATTCGCTTCGGTTACAATGTTTATAAAATAGGTACTATTGATTAGCGTTAGACGATTTAATTAAAATTAATTCACATAAGTAGGTGTAGGTAGTGGATATGATCGTTATGAGGAATCATTTTTCTCGTAAAACACAACCTAAACAAATAACTTCATAAGGCACATTGGATACGGTGTTCGATCGACGAATGGCGCGCTCAGATGTCGCCGACAAACTCTGCCTGTTTCATCGTGTCGGGCAATTTCTTGTCCTTGGTTTCCGGGAACAGGAACGACAGCGCTCCAGCCACGAACGACACGATGCCGAACAACAAGACCGGTACGTTGGATCCAAAATGGGAGGCCTGCGACACAAAACGCGTGCGGTAATCTCACCTTAGAAGGACACTTTTAAGGAGTTTCGTATAGGCAGTTTAAACAAAATTTTACAAATAATTACGAACATTAATAGTTATTAATACTTTCAAGGTTAATTTAATATAACACATCGATATTTAAGTAATTTAAATTTGTTTCCATGTTGATATTACTATTTCCATCGTAAAATATCTATCTCATTCAGGAATAGATAGTTATCAAGTGATTTTTTCAAAATGTGTATGTTTTTTTATGCTGTTTATGATTGTACTAAAAAAAGTCTATCAAATTTCCTCTGGTACCCATGGTAAGTCCCACTAAACTAACTTAAACAACTATTAGTTATTGTGAAAAATGTGGCTTATAAAAATAAGTCATAATAAACTTTTACAATTTTTATTTGGTCCACAGTTACGAATTGTTTGTGAAATCAAAACTGATTTATCTTTCTTGGACAATCGGTAGGGAGTATAGGTTATAAGCCATTAAAAACTCAAAATTTGTAGATTCTTATGTATTTTATTCATATGATAAAATTATGTACCCAGTAGTATTGAAAAATCGTGATGGAACATTAGAACAAATGCAGTTATAGATACTTTTTCTCAAATTTACATTCTGCTTTTTTTTTTTTTATGATTTATGGCTACAATTATTTATTTAACCTACTTTTGATTTTCTCTTCTAAAACTCTACTTTCATAATGATAAATAAAAAGCTAGAAAAAAGTAATAATAATTCAATACTACTATACAATCTATAAGATTTATTTATGAATAAAACACATACCTGCACGTTTGGCTTGCCATTATAACAGCTATTTCATCCAATCCAACAAAGAAAAATCGGTCAGCAGAAAAAAAAGAAAATTTTTAAATCGATATTAAGTTACCTACTTATTTTTATCGACACATTTTTCAATAATTAAATTTATAATACGAATAACCAAGTTTCAATGTTTGGTTTTATAATGGTAACATAAAAAGTAAAAACACCTACTGGTATGGGTGATTTATGACGACTCAAAAATTTTGTGCATGAAAAAACTCACTAGAAAAAAAAAATCTGTCAAAAATTCGATTTTTGAAAAAATTTAAATTCTTAAAAGATTTTTTTTTTTTTAAGTGCCGTCAAATTATAAAGCTGCATACTAAAACACACATTTTGAAAAAAAAAAATTCGCCTCAATCGATTGTCTTCCCGCTCTAAAAATACGCACACAGACTAATACTGTCTCGCTTAAAATGTGTACTTAACGATACCGATACTGACAGTTTTTGAGGTATAGGCAATTTTAAAGAAAATGTTTAAACATAAATACTTTCAAGTTATAGGTACATAAATATAGATTTTAAACTTAACATTATTTTCATGTTGATATTAAAATTTTATCACTTATCATTTTGGATTACACTGCAGTATTACAATATTTTTTCAGTGTAATAACAACTGCTTTGAGCGGGACAAATTAATTATTTTGTCTGAGTAATCATAACAGAATGATCATTTATTTTTTATTTTTAGATAAACATTTCACATATAAAGCAGCGTTCTGTTAATTTTTTTCACTAGCATATAGAATCTATATTATAGATATTGAAATATCACTGTGTTTTTCAGTTTTTTAACGGTTCGTGTGAGACATAATCAATTCAGTTGTCAAAAAAACGACGACGCTACACTACAGATAGGTAATTAACGTCCATGAAGTAAAAAAAAGAAACAATATTCTATTCCTGCCATATCTAAACTTAGAAGTTGGAATAAAACTGTACCTCGTAAACTGAGTTTTTTTACGCTTAAATTACGGGATTGTTCTTATCAACAATGTTTTTTTAAACTTCTGCCGTCGATATGTATATATATATATTTAGGTGCTATTATTTTATTATTTTTCACAATATTTTCGTTCGATACAACGAATTCGCGCGCACGTACCACCAATTTCATTTGCGGCGCGATCATGGATCCGAGTCTTCCGAACATGGAGGCTATGCCGACCAGGGACATGCGCAATTCGGTGGGGAACATCTCCGCCGTGAACACGTAAATGGTGTTGAACGATATGGTGATGGCGTATTTGCTGGCCAAAAACAATATTATCCGCAGCCAATCGTACTCTGAAAATTTAGCAAGTTTAAAAATTTTCAGTCTTTTTTTATAAAGGTGTAATTCGGAGTCGGGGGGAAGTTGTTGGAGTATCGATTTCGCTTTGGATAGGTCGCGCAGTTTTGGATGATGTTGTGTGATGTTTGTATCAGTATGTAAATGAGTATACTTAGTTTTTTAGTTTAAAAGTAAACATTTAATACACTTTTAACTCAAACTTTAAACTGAATGATTTTTTTTTTTTTTTAAGAAATAATAAGTTTACCTAAATGTATTAGATTGACCATTATGCATCCGACGCCGCTGAAAATGAACGAGAGCGCTTGTGTCGTTCGTCTCGGAAAATTGTCCATGATGTACCAAGAGGACAAAAACGCCGGCACTTCTACGGCGTTTACGAGCATAAAATTTAAGTATTTACTACCGGAAGTCAACTCCACGGAAGTTAACGAGAGGCCGTAATAAACCAAAGTGATTGTAGTCCTGTTTGATAGTGGAAAAAAACGAAACAAAACAATTTTATAACTTTCAAGATGTTTCTGTGAACGCTTAAACCGTAACAATAGGTACACGGTCGGGGTAACGGGCATAATATATAGTTTTCCAGTGAATAAAATTGCGCATACTGACCAACAAAAAGAGCAGTTAATCAACCGTAGAAAAATTTCGTTTGAACTAAATATTTTTTTTATTAGTTTTGTATACGACATTTTGTTAGCTTCTTTTGCAGGCTGAAACACAATAGACGATCGTTTCGACGTAAAATATTATTTTCAAAAATCAGAATGCGACATCACCAAACAGGGGCGTAATTTGGGGGTGGCAGTCGGTCTTTATTTGACCGATACGAGTTTACTTCGTTCGGAAAGATCCTACTCGATGACTATTATATTACAGGACGACGCAATAAAGTATACAAGGCCTATAATTAGCAGTGGTGCACACTCAAATTTTTACAGAAGTAGCAGCATGTAAATTATGACGCTTAAACTTCCTCTCTCTCTCATAACAAAACCCATGTTATCCACATTTTGAGAATAGGTCGATACCCTTTGATGTGCGCCACTTGCCACAGAAAATTCAATATTAATCACTAATCAGTCATAATTATTTTTTTCACAAGCAAATATTGAAATTACGCCCCTGTCGCCAACACGGGTAAAAGTCACTGCTATACTATGCAGGTTATAATAACACCTACCGTGTTCGACGGGTTGATCACCAGCGCGTCCGTGATGTTTGGCGGCAGCGTTTTGCCGTTGGATTTAGCGACTTTGGTCAGTATCTTGGTCAATTCTCCGATTCGATTTTGCGTTTGAAGCCATCGCATCGATTCAGGCACGTACCTACATTCAACCAGCAGTATACGCGACGGTGTAATTATGAGTTTACGATATTTTAAATACAATTTTACGATAAAAATGTTTTTCTCACTACGCTCGAAGTAGGAGTACTACTGGTACGAATTAATATTTTAAAATTATATAAAAAAAAATCCTTCATAGAGATATTCTATACTATATAAGGGTCGTATCATAACGACGTAACAATATATGTGTATATACTGTCGAAACCCTTCTCGCCACTATAATACGTATAATCACTCGATATCTATCATCTATACATACATCTTGATTATTACCAATAAGCTTAAAAAAATAAAAAAAAACCCATCGATTGCGCATGTTTGAAACTGTATCAGGTCGAAAAGATGACGAAAAAATTCAAGAAGAAAAATTAATTCGAACGTAATGAAAAGAAAAAATTGAATTTTTCTAATTTTGTCTCAAATACGTGCAGCAAGATGATTATATAGTTTTGAAAAATCGCAGCTCACCAAGTGTACAACAGTATCAGAATGCCGGGCAAGTAGACGATTCGCAACACAATCCTCCAATCGAGCACCATGTAGGCGACGAAGCCCATAATGACGGCGCCCAGAGGATAGAAACAGCCCATAACCGTGCTGGCCGTGGCACGCGCTTTCGGACTGACCAGCTCCAGACCTGAAACGACGGAGCGATGCTAAAAAATTGTCTTAAGAAACTTTTTCCACGATATAAATATCAATAACGTCGCCGTTGTTGACATTTATACAAACGCAATTTTAGATTTTAAATAATTTTCTACATTTCGATGAAAAGGTAAAAAATATAACATTGCTCGTACGTACACAGTGTAATACATAATTATTATTTATTATTGAGCGAGACACACGTCAAATACTCTTGAGTTATAAGAAGTATGCAAACCGAATTAAAATTCAACACACATACCTAGTTTAATTAAACGCATTTCTAAAATCATATTTTTTTTCTCTCGACCCGCGGGCCTCGCACGTGGGTCATAGCTGCAGCTGTACTGTATATACGCGAAGTAGTTTGACGACGTTCCGTTAACTACCGAAATTGATTGAAAGCAGCGGCGTGTATATAGAGCCAATATGCAACCCGGACCCACAGAGAAATGTCGGGACTGAAGAATATAAGTTTAAAAGAATACTAATTTAGTTAAAATTAGAATATTCAGATAATATATTACTTATGTAAAAGTATACATAGAAAATGCCTGCGAAAACCCCATAGCCTTTACTAGAACTTTTGATCTCCGGCTCATACGGAAAAAATATGATTTTCTATGTACTCCACGACACTGTAAGCACTATAGGCGGTATACGCGCAAGTAAGATCAAACAAATAAAAATCGAATTAAATTTAGCTAACTTCAAAAGTATACATATATATACATATATTGTACAATTTTGTGTTACCCACTTATTTACAGTAATAACTGTAAATGTTCAAGAGTCTTTCAACACTCGAAATCGATTGAAATTACTATCACGTTTGAGCGTAAAATCGTTTTGAAATTATTTGAATAACACTTTTTTTGAAAAACGCGCGTCTTACCCAGGACGAACGTGGCGCCGTACACTCCGCTGGAGACGATCGAGTCGAATAATTCGAGCGCTAGGAACGACGGATAATTGACCGTGAACGACCGCAACGTGCCGAGTACGGCCGACGAAACTGATCCTATAATCAAGATAAACTTACGTCCATACCTTAAAAAGAAAAAATTAGTTAAAAAAATATTATTACAAAAAAACGTACGGAAATAATAATTATTGAAACAGTTATCATATTATGATATAATATATTGATAGGAGTTTTGTTTTATATACGACAACAATGAGGAATAATATAAATTCATAAAAAAAAACCGCATTTACGTAAAAAGTCGTTGTACGTTTGACATCGTTTCAATGAATTTCGTATGTATACTATTATCCATAATGATTTATAATTTATACTAAATAAATATCATAGCTGACGTTTTTACTTACTTGTCTGAAATAAACCCTGCCAAAGGGATACCGATGAATTGGCCAATGCTGTTGACCGTTCCCACTAAAGTGAGCTTCCATTGATTCTTTTCGCACATAATACCGAACTGTAAAATACGGACGGTTTGTTCAGTGTATAATAACTATTTATTTATATATATTGTAACACGGAGTAAAAATAAAAAATAAAATCGCAAAGAATAAAAACGAATTTTCGATTATTAAATATAGGTTCTTAGAAAAATTATCGCGTTCAAACAATTTATTAGAACAGAGAGATTAAAATCGCAAACCCTTCAACCGGCATACTGCAGCGCCGATCGTGCAGCAGCAAACAGTCCGCCACATACTACACACGATTTGTTGGTGGACCAGTAACTGTACTATGATTATATCCATAAACTAATCTAAATTTGTCGGCAAATTTTGTATAGAAAAGCTGTGCGCCTGCAATAAATTGGCAGAACAAATTTAATCGAAGAAAATCATCTGGAACTCCACGAAAAATTCTTTGCTTGCACCAATAAGTATATTCTTTTATAAACGCGTTTTTATTTTTTAACATTTGCTATAAAAAAAAAAAAAACACAGGGGCGTATATATGAGGGCCTGAGGGGGTTGTGTTTTCGGGAAAATTAAGTATTTCCAATCCGCGATAAATTATGAAAAAAAAAAACGTTTGTACTCAGTATTTCAATCTTTTGTTTCTCTAGTCTCCACTCAATCTTTCGTTTCTTAACATTCTATATAGCGTATTTTAGTATAGATTAAGATTTTTATCAACCCTCCTACCCCACGAAAATATCTTTGGATACGCTCCTGTAAAAACATAATTATCCGGGAAGTCAACTTAATTTTTAGGCCCACTCACGTCGTTTACTATCGTTTTCTCCGATTCGCCAAACACCCACGCGTGGCATTCTTCGGTGGAACGGTTGAACAAAGTGGCCGTGCAGGTACTGTTGGTGAAAGAATCGTTCGACACCGCAGTGTATCTGAGACACTTTTCCGGCTTGGTGGGATCCTGTTCGCTGTAGGGCACGGCGAATTTTAACCAGTCCGGTTCGTATACCGAAGAATTGCCGTCCGTGTCGCATTCCGGTATTTCACATCTAAAACGACGGTTAAAAAAAAGAAAGGGAGTAAATTTGAGGTCGGGCGCGGGAAGTTCGCCGTTGTAGCGTTTACGCTTTGGAAGTGGGGTCGCATCTTTGCAGGGTAGGCCAATGTTTCGGATGTTGTGGTTCAAACTCATTACCTTACACAGTTAAAATCACAGTGAAATCTGCAATGATAAACCATTGCGTTCGAAAAAATGATTCTGAGCGAGCTTTTCAGTTATCCGTTTTGGGAGAAAAACAAAATCAACAAAAAATATTCAATATCTCAATTTTACTCCTTTTCCATCCTTCCTTTTTTTTTAAACATAATTCTACGTTTACTATGTTATGTTAAATGAGTTACACACATAACAATACTGCATAAATATCGGAGAACTTCTTACGTGTTTGTTGGTTGCGAAATTCGTTTGAAAAAGTATATCACATAATATATGAGTGAAATGGTTAATTTTATTTGCTGCCAATTTTGCAGTTTCAAACAACTAGAAACTAAAAGAAATAGCATGGAATCGTGCAGTTTTGATCCCATCGGACCAATAGTCAATACTAGCATCTCGGTCGGAGTTTTTTTGTCTAAATTTGTGTGTATTTGGATAAAAACACGCTAAATATGTAAAATTTTAAAAAAATTTTCGAATAACATCTTATTGAAATAAAATTTCTAAACTTTCGTTAAAATTTCAAGCCATTTTCCGAAAACGGTCAAACAATTTTTTGGTTTCCATGACTAGAAAACAAAAAATAATTTCAAAAGAAGCTCCAAGTAAGGTACATTAAAAGTTAGGTATTTATTCTAGGTAAGTTATTATTGTTAAACGTTATGATTGTTCTAAATAATTAGAGGATTGGCAATCTTCGAGTAGGATAAGCTTCATATATTATATGAGCCGTTACGAGCGATATTAAACCGTAATAATAAGTTTAAGTAACACATTATTATACAGGTTACAAGTACCTATATAATCCATAACTAAACAGTGATTTTAGATATTTTTATTTATTTTTCGTATGACATGAGTCTGAAGCATCGTTTTTGTAATATACAGTTTGTTCGATTGTTTTTGTAAGTACCTAGCTATAGTGATTTGATGAATTTTATCAAATTATTGTAAGTTGTAAACTTGATTATTTCATTTTAGTATTTTCAACCACTCGTATAATATATTTTGTCATTATACTAAATGTGGATTTTGCGGTTAGGTGAATCATTTAAACATAGTAAACGAATTTTTTAATTGAAATTTAGCATAAATAGATATTTTCAAAAATACCTCCTAAGAGTCAAGGATCCCTTCAGTCCACACAGTGAACAGCGTGTGAACGAGTTTAAACTGAAAAAACCGGAAATGAAAATTGTTTTATTAAACACGTATATACCTACTATTGAAGCGACGTTTACGGTGCAATAGTTTATTAATTCCCGAAAAAGTGGAAAACAAAACATCATTGTTGAGACACATTTCTTGCTGCGCTCAGTACCAAAAAAATGATTTTACTTTAAGAGTGTATTAAAAATGTCAATACAATGCGCCCGATCACTGACAAGATACGCGAAGGGTCTATTGTCGCTATGTGTTCAAAAAGTTCACCATAAATTAATGCGTTTATAATATTTTTAAACGATTTAAGGAAAATAGTTTTTAAAAAACTACATTATAATAGAAATAATGTTGACGCGTTTTCATCAAAATGCAAAAACATAGATACTGCAGAAAACTGTAACTTTCTAATTCCATTTTTAACGCATAAATAACAGCTGTGTTCAATTAGATACAAATTATAAATATATATATATATATTTATTGATTAAGTATAATACACCTTAGGTTGGACGATATACCTAATTAAGTAATTATTAGCTATTTATAACGATACGGTGAAACGTGATTTAAAAACTTCGAGTAAAATATGTTTGTTTCAATAGTTTTATGGCTGAAATCATTATGCGATAATTATTGTCAACAGCTATTATCAATAGTTATTAAATATTAAGATTGTTTTGTATCAGTTTATGTACATATTATATAGGTACAATTCGTTGGTTCAATATTAAAATGCAATTTACATATTATTATATAGTACCAATCACATTTAATTAGTAAATTACTACTACGTGCGATCGTAACATAAAATAATCGGATTAATTTGAGTATATGATTGAGAAACGTTCGTACAAAACAGTCATCTACTATTATCGGAGCAACGTATTGATTTGTTAGGGGATAGTGTGGGATAATATTGTACCCTGTTCTATAATATTCTGTAAGATCCTCTCTAGAGCGCTCTGAATTACAATTTCATTTTTATTACCAGCAAAAACATATGATATTTCTTCTCAGTTTTTCCAATTTTTTCAAGTTCAAAAATGTTCCGGGCTACAAAATTATACAGTACTATGTATTAAATTTCTTTTAGAGTTTAATTTACGGACTACATCATATTACATATTTAACTATACACATTATTTTAAATAAAAAAACGTGAACTTTTCGTAAAAATTGTAGTTTTTAGCAAAACAAAAAAGTTTAAATCACCAAAAAACGTTTATATGTGAAAATTGTTTTGTTTTGCCATATACCTACTATGCTCGTTTTCTTATTTTACCGATTTTCATATCGCCACGTGTTATGTTGTTTTTGCCTTTATTGTGTTGTAACAGATATTCGTAGGTTTGTTTTAAAACTATTAAAGCTTTGAGTATAGATATTGGAGTTGATGATTTTGTACGTACATCGTTTTAAGATTAGAAACACATTATAGTTACTAGGTGGATTTAAATTTAATTTGATTTCCACCCGAATTCGGCAAATAACGAAAATTGACTATAAAAAACACGTACCGTCTGCAGTTTACTGGATGTAATAAAAGCACGGTGGATGGTCTTTATGTCGTTCGAGGATTTTATTTTATTTCTTTATAAAAACAATACGTAGTTTTTAATGTAAGATACGCAATAAGAGATCTAGTGTTAACAAAACAAAAAAGTTAAAACTGTACTGGGCATCTTCTAAATGAAATGTAATATAGACATAAGAATTTTAAATAATTTTTTGCACTATTACACAGATTAGTTTGGCTTATTATTGATTTTATCGCAAAAATGTGAAATTTTGTGACACAGTTGAAACGGTTTTTCGATCGTGTATATTCTTAAATCCGCCTGGTCCATAAGCGTATATAACGTGTACGCATTCGCATTATTGCATTTTAATTGTTATGCTTTATATGGATTCAATTTTTTAAATTCAGCCTATACATTCCACTAGGACTTTATCGTGAAAATTTATCGTGATTTCGCGAAAGTTCGAATGGATACTAATATAATAGTTGAGACTTGGGATAAAAAAAAAAAAAAAAGGTGCTATATAGGTAAGTTGCAAACTACATCCTAAATTATTCGTTTCATACCGCTGCCAATATTGTTTTTGTCTTTTAAATCTCACAAGAAACGTTTTCTGTCCGTCCGATTTTTGTACAACGATTATATTATTTGTACATTCCTACGTCGTATAATGTCACATTATACGTACATTGCTTACCAGCCGTTCTCGTACCCTATTTCATTTTTACATTTTATATTTTAGCGTACCTATTCGAATTTATTTCCCCCCGGTGGTCCGACATAGGGAAATCGGACCGTTTGTATCGGAACTATTTACTCAGCTGCAGCGTCCTCTTTTTTTTTTTTTTTTTTGAAATTATTTACTATTTACTTATTTACTACAGTAAAATTATAAGTATAAAAACGAATATTATATATTTTTTTTTCAATTCGAGCACTGTTGATTGCGATGATCAAAAACCGAGACTTTTACACGTGCATTCTAGGCTGTCGTCACGATCGCAGAACAATCATTTTCAATGACGGAACGCGTGTTACTGTAATTACTCGTGTAATCTCCACTGCGGTTTGCCTGAAATGTTTACTGACGCGCGTTTGAATGATTTCGATCTGATTAATATTGTACATTTCACGCAAAAACAATCGTAACTCGCGATTTTATTCACCGCGAACAGATTTTGTAGGCCTTGCGTGCTCTGACAATCTGACTGACATACACTGCGTTATTGCGTTGCATTTTAACACTGTTCCTACCAGGATCATTCCATAGAGGGATCAGTATATAACATTTTTATCAGTGGATTTTGATCAAATCCATTTGGAAGATTTTCCGTAATTTATGATTTGTACATAGATATTATTGTGTTGTACATAATACACAACGCCCAATCGCGATTTTGATTTCTCATTACCCGTAGTTTTAATAATTTGAAAAAAAAAAAAACCTAACCTTGGATCTTGCGGTGGGAGGCTAAAAACTCAACGACCCCCTTGTGAATGCTTATTACTTTAATTTTATAACTACAGTACGTTGGAGAGGTCAAAACTCTTGATTCGTAACGATTCGTTGAGGCCTAGAATAGGGTAGCCGTGCGGGGATCTAAGCAACAACATTACGAATACGAAAACTATACGTTTCAACTCTTCTGCGCACTGCGCAATAGATCCATTACACTATTCTTCTATCACTTTTGTTTTGTAAATTGAATTTCACGAACAACCCACTATATTGTTGGGTTTTGTTATTGTTGGTGCAGTGACACCCTAATGAGATCGCAGAATATGGTACTCCGAATAGCCCGTGCGCACGTCCATGCATATAATGCATTATTTATAACGTGCTTATATATTTTTTAAGATCCATCGAGGAACGTGTTATTGATTTTATAGTGATATTTTAGATCCTGAGCGTCAGCTAGGAAGCTATAGTGGTTTTACAAAGGTGTTTATTTTTTAATTTTATTTTTTGTATACCGTCAACAAAATTTTTACCTGCAGAAAGAGTGCACCGATTTCTACATACAGTACCTTTTCTTTTAGCGAATTGGATCAAGATAGTACTTTAGATAGGTGATTTTTCGATAGTTTTTTAACTCGACCGAAAAAACGACCGAAAAATTGTGAAAAACCGCTAAAAACGGCATATTTTGTCAACAACGCGTACAGCTATTCTTCCATAATTTCGAAAATAAACATCAAGGAGGGTCTTGAAATTTCAGACAATAATGTTATCTTTGTACAACTTCAAAAAAATGTCTTGACTGCGTAAAGTGAACAGTAATTTTTGTGAAGACAAATAAGACAAAACATATTTTTCTAAACAAGCCTGAGTGCAGTACCAATAGATGGTAATAACATACGAATGTGCAGCGTAGAATATAAATGCGTCGAGGAATAGGCAGCAAGACGTTTTTTCGGAGATAGAAACGTGCAAAGTGAAATCGTGTCAATACTCGTCAATTTATTTGTCGTTCCATGGTTCAAGCGTGTAATACTTGGTATGGAACTTCCTAAATGATCTCGTTTGAATAACAACGTATTTAAAAAAAAAATTTTACTGTAGCAAAAACATTGTTCAAAACTTAAAGACGGTTACTAGGTGTTTTTCAAACAAATAATACGGGTTCGTGCAATACATCGTAGAAATATAAACCTATATGGACTGCGCGTATCTCGCTATTAACACACAATTACGTCTCGTCGCCAATATAATAACGCAAGTCATGGATAAAATTTTTTTTTTTTTTTTTACTTTTTCCCATGAAAAATAATGATTTTATCAAGATTTATAGGCTTATAGTTTCGTGCTTTTCACGGAACAATCAAACTAAATCATTTTTCATCCACGGTTGCCCTACGTTTATTTTGGCGACTCAAATTGCACATCAAAACGCAGCCCATCGGTTTATATGTCTATGACACAATATGTTATATAGAAATACAAAGTCGAAGATTAGAGTGATCAAACTTCGAACTTCAAAGCGCATAATAATACGACGTATATTACAATTGACAATAATATAAGTACCTGTATTTGAGGTCCCCGGCCGTGATGGCGTAACTCAGCGGCGATATGTTTGAGTACATAAGTACGAGGCCCATCAGAGCACAGACGGTCACCTGGTACGGGCCAAGTCCGAAGTTTCCTAGAACCTCGTCTAAATCCATGACTTCGCCGGAATTCACTTCTTGGTACTGTAAAAAAAAAAAAACCGGAATCACTCTATGTCCCGTGGGTATGGTAGCTGGATGCTGTGGCCGTCGCTGTTTTGGGTGGTTTAATTATTAGAAAAATTGCGCATTGCAACATTGTAAATTGCTTACGAAAATAAATAACGATTCCGCGAGTAAGCTCGGTTCATCCTAAAAAAATCGAGCCGTAACGATAGAATTTACTATATTAGAGCCTCTATTATTAGGCACTATAAATAGTTGAATAAATAGGGAAAACAGTTTAAAATTGTCAAAATTGTTTAGGGTCTTGATTTTATAATCACGAGAAAATTATTTTAAAACTAGCACTTGACCCACGGATAAAGAATATCAATGCAACGTGTGAAAATGTCAAACCAGCGTAGCAGAGTGAGTTCCTTTACGTATATTATCGTTCCAATAAAAAGATAGATAGTTGGGCAAAAATGGTTTTTACTTTAACCAAAACATTTTTTTTTTTTTAAATTTCCTTTGTTATAAGAGTTATATAATACCTATCAAAAAAAAAAAAAAAGTAGAAACTCTCAAGTGCTTAAAACTGTTTGAAATTCTCACACATTAAAAAAGACAAAATTCAAATTCAATATTTTTGAATTTATAATAATTTTAGCAATTTTCGATGACGTAGTTTATTAATATTTCTTTTTGCTATAACTCATTCAAATCGATTGAAATTTTCACGCATCATTTGACGGAATAAAGTTAAAACGTGATATGAAATTCAAATAATTTTGAAAATTATCGAGTTAAATTGATTGCATCCGAAATATAATGATTTATTCCTTCTGGTTGCACCTTATCGACAGTTAATTCTCCTGAGTGTAATGCAACAAGTGGACATTTGGAAACATATTTTTTAAATAACGAATCATTTTCACGGTCGTGAAGTTGGCACCCCAACTTTATTGCACCAACATGAAATTGATATCATTATTTTGCAACAATTTGCAAAACTTTCAACGCAAATTAATTTTTTTCTATGGGGGTGCCAACTTCACGTAGCACCCCAACTTTGTCGTATCGGAACCAAACGCGTTACAATATTATGCAACTAATTTGCAACGATTTGCAATACACAATGTATTTGATACAATGATACCTATATGTGTTTAATAACTAAACACATTGCAAAATTTAATTTTTATTTCATTATTTTGTAGTCATTTTCATGTATAAGAACATACTTATATTTTAAACATATTCACACCATACATATTAAAATTAATTAACTGTTATAAATAATATTACGATACAGGGAATATTTGTAAAAAAGTAGAGAACTGGTAATTTAGATTTAAGTGCAAGATTTTGGTTGTCGTATAACGAGTACATTGCTGCGTGAAGTTGACATCACCACACTTAAAAAAAATTTCCTGGGGAGGGGGTTGAGTAGCAAATTCTGAAATTGGTGTTGCAAATCGTGGCAAATTAGTTGCAAATCGTGGCAAATTAGTTGCAAAATAATGATATCAATTTCATGTTGGTGCAATTAAGTTGGGACGCCAATTTCACGACCGTTTTCTACTATTTTCTTTTAAGAAAACACGAGTAAAAAAAAAAAAAAAACACTTAAAATCATTAAATGTATCAAATTATAGGATATCAAATTTATTTTCTATCTCATTTAAACTATAGAAGTATTAGTGTAATCTTTTGTATTTTAACTACGTGGCGTGCACTACACATACCGATACAGAATGATGAGTTATTTCAAATTAAAATTTTGCGTTTTGTTTAACGTTGATGACCCATTAAAAATGAACAACATTTTAATCGAGTTCTTATGATAATTTATGAATCTTCGCAATTATTATTTTTTAGTATCGTTTTAAGGTCTATTAGTGTGGTAAATTATGGCACCAATATTCAACAGTAACAATAAAAATAATGAGATAACAATAAGCATACATTTTATAAAGCAATATATCAAATTATCAACGAACTAATTAACTGGAAGACTAACTTAAGATAGGTGTGGTATTTTAATCATGGTTTTATTTAAATTAAAAAGGCATAATTTGAGATTTATAAGATAATATAGGTACAGTTATTTTTTTATTTTATTATTCTTCAGGCGAAAATGTGGAATGTACTTTGTTTGAAAAAATGTTTCACCGTGGGCGGTAAGCCTATACTTAACTATAGGCACTGAAATATGGTACCTATTTTGATTAAGGATGTATGCTGTTAGATACCTAAATAATTATTTTCGTACAATATAAACAATACAGATAATAATATAATAGCATAGAAGATACCTACCTACATAAGTTCCTAAGTGGTTAATTTCAAAGTCACAAAATGTTAAGAAGATGTTAATGCGGAAATTTCTTAGCGTATAAAATCGTACCTATAGTTATTGAAAAACCGTTTTATTTCGAAACGATAGTGGGTTTTAGCATCAAAAACATATTAGATAAAATAAAGCCACTATATAATATAGGCCTTGACATGTGCATTTATTGTTTAGAATAAACTATTTAAAAAGATCTAGATGTTCAAAGTTTTAAATTAAAATTTTAATTCCTTGTTATCAAGTGTTTGCTTAAACTTGAAATCCGCACCTAGATAATGTAACTATCTCTAATTTAGCAAGTACGTATATAGATGTTTCAACCTCGGTACTTATGATCAATATGAAATTGAAACAAGTACGAGTCGTTTGTATATATTATAATACCGTTCATTTTGAAGTGTTGGAAAACTGCACAGTGATTATCGATAGAAACTATAATTACCAATACGTAAATACTATATACTCGAGATTTAATTACTAAACTGTTAAATCGTTTTTAATAACTTCTGTAAAATAACTTAAATTTAATGTTACGACTATGTATATTATACTTGCCGTTCGATGCAGCACACATGTTCGAAAACAATCCGTTACACTATAGTTACAAATGAGCGCAATATCAATCATAATATATATTCTTAAAATTAATATGGCGAACATTAAAGATCATTATAATATTTTTGTATGTGGTTCGAAAACTTTTATAATTTTTCCAACACGCGATAGGAAACTATACTTGCGTTATATACGTAATAATAATTATATTATGTATTAGGTATTAAAATTCCAGTCGTAAAAGTCTATTAACGCGGTGTTTTTTAGTATAATCTATTATAGGTACAGAGAAAATTGTTTTAAATTTTAATTCGTCATAGTATTAGTGAATGCACGATAATTGAAGTAGACTATTGATAAGTATCCACCTACGTCACGCGCACTTTAACTGAGTATGTATTTAATAATACTATTCTACGTAATAAACACGTTTCACAGTACACACAATTTGAAAAACAAATAAAATAATGGTCGTAAACATTCAACATATTTTGAAAAAGTATAGTAAACTGTGGTTATAGCCAATCACAATAAATAAATAACGTTAAACAACATTTATGTAAACTTGTACATACATATTATTATATTTAAATAGGTTAGGCAAATTTTTTATGTTTTCGTAAATATTCCAACTCAAATGAACGGTAAAATGTATATAGAAAAAATAATAGTTTTAAATGTTTGCGCAAAAATTACTGGCCAATTGAATTTTACAGCAGACTATAAGGCTAGGGTTTTCTAGCGTATAGCTGGGATAATCTATAAAATTAAAAACCTCTTAGTATTTTAAGATGTTACAAGTTTGGGTTCACGGCTCAAGATTAACGTAAAAAAAAAATCGCGATTCAACAGGTGCAGATAGTTGGCAAATTTTACTACTCGACTTTACGCTCATTCGTTCGGTGGAATTCACGGATAAAATACCTACTGATGAAAAATTACAACAACTTATAAATAAACGCGATCGTTTTACAAGCGTCATTTTTAAATTAGCGGGGAAAAAACGCTTTGACATAATATATTTCTTTTAGAAGTTTTCCGTGTTCTTTTTTTTACAAAACTGAATTCATGTATTCAGGTACATCGGTGATTTACGAGAAATGTGTGATGGAGTACACAAGCATCCCTGTCAAAAAACGATTGATCACACTTTAAGGGCAAAATTGTTTCTTTTTTAACCGACTTCAAAAAGGAGGAAGTCCTATGTTTGACTGTGGTATTTTTGTTTTTTTTATGTATGTTCAAATATAGATTACTCTGCCAACCGTGAACCGATTTTGATGATTCTTTTTTTGGTTTGATACTTCAGAGGTGGTCCCATATAAATTTTATCAAAATTGTTACGGTGTTTTTTAAAAAAATTAACAAAAACCAAAAAAATTATACATAAAATCGCGATAACGTCGTTTTTATCCATTATCGCTGCTACGGTAAGAAGCAACTATTTTGAGTGTATTCTCTTAAAATTATTGGCGTTGGGATGAATTCAAGTTTTTTATTTAAAAACTCTAGAATTTTCGGGTACGTTGCGACCAAAAACTAAGTATTTAATAGTACACCTGCCGGCTACCAATATTACAATTAATTTTACAGCAACGTATCTGAGAATTAATCGTTTTAATATAAAATATAATAGTATATAGGTAGTATCAAGACTTTAATACCGCCGCCTCCAACCATATAGGTATACTAACAATTTTTTTGGGAAATGCAGCAAATGGAAAGATTTGAGGGGGATTTAAGAGCCCCTCAGAAATATAAAGTGTGGTTAGATT
Source organism: Hormaphis cornu (assembly GCA_017140985.1). Classification (NCBI taxonomy): domain Eukaryota; kingdom Metazoa; phylum Arthropoda; class Insecta; order Hemiptera; family Hormaphididae; genus Hormaphis; species Hormaphis cornu. The sequence goes on along the minus strand of CM029363.1, from coordinate 18,597,712 downwards.
TGCCAATCCAAAAATTATAATACATCTATATGCACATAGGTATAGTAAAGATATTTTTCAAAAAGTATTTCGATCACTTTGACGAGCGTATCTGCGTTCTTTTCTCCGCAGCGTGCACGCATCCATCTTCACACGCCCATGGATTCCAAGGACGAGTCCACGGACGATTCGGAATGTCAATATAATGTTATGTATATTCGTTACACGCTCGTACTGTCGTTCTGTATAACCGGACACGGTTTGTTTGGTTGCGATTTTGTCTGAAATTACGTACCCAAAACCCATTTTGTGCGGTTGGTGGTGCGAAGTGCGCAGAATACACTGAACTTTAATGTAAAATTAAAAAAAAAAATTGTTTTTTTACCCTTCAAAATATACATTTTTAATGTAAATTCCACTGTCACGGAGCTTCAAGTATACGCCCTCGTGAATCCGCAGCGATAGAGTTAAAATACATATGAGGATTAAAGCTTAATATTATATGCGATAAAACACCGAATTTACCAATGAACTTTTTTTTTTTAAAGGAATAGTATATTCTTCTATAGGGCGCTCGTTAAGCTGGTTTTTAAATTTAGTAATGAAAACATTTGGGAAATTTTCAAATGAAACTACTTTTACTATATTCGAACGTTAAAAGCAGGAAAAACGAGCGTCCTGTTTCTCCATCCAACAAAAAAAAAAAAAAAATTCTCAAAATACGTATCGTTTTATTGCAGTTAGCTAAAAAAATAGATTTTTTATGATTGCGGTTCGTTGTGTGCGTGATATTTTTATAGATTTTGACGAAATTAAGGTGTTTTCAAGGCGGACAAGTAGAAATAATAACTGATGCGTGTCATTAAAATATTTTCGTTTGAAATTATTTTCTTGCGTGTGCAGACGCTGTTATCGTTCAGCTTTTTGATTTTAAAGCGTGTGTATACCTACGTATATTTCGCAAAATTTAGCGACTCAATAAATATAGCCCAAAAAGGGGATTCTTTTGAGATCGATTTTTTTTATTTTGTAACATTGCACTCTATTTATTATAAAGGAAATATAAACAAAGTGAAAACTGAAGTGCGTGTAACAAATTCAGTCATATATCTCACGGACAAAAACATTTGATCACCACTGACTTGTGCCGCAGCCATGAGCATAGGTCAAATACCGAAGCGCAAGCAAACAATATACAGTATAGTTCAAGACGTTTATAAAACTCAATATTAAGTATGTTCACAGCTCGACTACTCCAAAATGTAAAACGTTTTGTACAAGCATCTCGAAAGATTTTTTTTAAACAGTTGTATTACATAATTTACAGTCGGTTTAGTTTGGAAACGAATATAAATATTAATTCTTGTTGAACTCGTTTTTATAAGATTTCGATTGTTGGCACGAACTTCGTAATATTTTACATTGTTTTCTGATATTTTTATAGTTTAGGTACGTACGTTTTAGATGCAGAACTATTGTGTTTAAACTTCAAGGCGATCATCTCTATAGGTTTAATTTATATCCAAACAGGTAAAGTAATTATAATTTTTGTTATTTTATGACTGTACGCTGTAGAGAGTTATTATAAATTCAAGCTGATTTCCAGTAGTGTACATACGAAAAAAATTCATTAGAAAATCCTGTAACAATATCGTTCATAATTTACGATAGACCTATAGTTTTTTAGTATATATTCGATCATCATTGTTTGTATTAAACTCTAAATCAATCTATTAGACTGTTAAATTCGCTTGCAGGCCATTAGAAGTGAATTTTTAGTTGATTGTTATACCTTGAAAAAATTATGTAATTTATAGTATATTTATTATATAAGAAGAGTGGATACTCGAGTCTCAAGGTAATAACAATGTCAAAATTAAATATGGAATCGCTTATGCGTAGATGCTAAAATATCGTATTATTGGGCTCGAGGAAGAGTAAAAATTTAAAATATGTACCGTTTTGATTCAAAACTATAACTATTATAATATTATATATATATATATGTATACAAATTTACAAAAATAATGTGTATCTATTTGAAAAACTATATTTCGATGCTACACTCAACATATAAGTACCTATATACTATCGTATCATTCAAGTGGCATAGTTAAATAAAAATGATTTTTTACATTCAAATAGAATCGTTCCTCAACAAACAAAACATATACATTTACTATATCAAAACGCATCATATATACAAATTATAATGTAATATTTGCGTTTTACCAATAGTCTAGACAACACGTCACACAAACGAAAAAACAAAAATTATTTGAATCATTTTCTAATAAGACAAAACATTTTTGGTCTGAGAACGCATTATAAGTACATAGAAACTGATTTAAAGTATAATTTATGCGAATAGAACATACAACGAAAACCAGAGAGGGTTATCGGTTAATTTAATTATTTATGGGCCTACCCTCCGCTTTGGTAAAGTGTTTTGCCCAAACCGTATAGTGACTAAAAATGTTGGCTTATATGGTTTTACGAAATTTCTTGTTAAAAGTGTGGTTTTAATTCGTAACGCGCTGTTAAAGGTCGTTCAAAAATGGTTAAAAAAAAAAAAAAAAAATGAGCAATTAAGACCAATTAGTTTCTCATTAAAATACGATTACATAAACTATTTCAAAGTGAAAGATGTATAAGCGCCCCTTGTTAACGTAATAATATATTTCCATCGAGTATACAGACGAGTCTGCAATATTAATTTGCTGCGATACTTTTTTTTGAACATCTGGATCAACAATTCATTGAGATTTAAGCGTTACAAAAAAAAAAAAAAAAATTATTAATTTATTTTTTGTTTTTCAAGCTGACTGACTGATGGTTGTGCCCACACGAAATCACTTAAAATAAAAATAAAAATGTAAACAAGTCACTATCGCATCGATTCGTCACGTCACATAAATGACGCGCAAGTCGCAATTCAACGAGTATATAATTTTTGAACATTATTCTGCGGTTAAAGTGTGTTTTACGCGTTTGTTTTTATCACGCGGCACGCGATCGGTAACATATCGTAACAATAGTTATTATTATTCTTGATTTCCGTTCATGAATTTTCCGGCCGTAGTTTTAGATTGGAAATATTAATTAATAAACTTGTGTTACAACAATTCAATTTAATAACAACAACTTTTATCGTTTACGCGGCGAGAATTCGATGTATGTGTGTCATAAAGAACTATTTTGTGAAGTTAATATAGGTAAAATTTCATCGAATTTGAATAAAACCTTAAAAATAATCGTTTTTTTTTTTTTTTTCATTTGCTTGACACAATAGTGTAACAACATAGTTTAAACTGACATTACGATTAATTTTATATGTAAGTGTATGCTGTTGATCAGTAAAAGTGTTAAATTTTTATTATAATGACGATATAGTTATTATCAAAATAATGCCACCAAAAGGTCACGGTTGATTACGAAAAGCGAAAATGCGGGTTGAATCGACTTGTAAAAAAAAAAAAAAAAAACCTATTTTATTTATTGGCGTAATTTAGGTGTCGTCAAGTTCGAGCCACATAAAAACTAAAACGTTTATAGTGCCTCCTACACTTGAGTATGAATTGCTTAAGTGAAATCATGATGGTACAACGTTCATTTCTGAATTTTGGCGGTAAAGTCAATACGTCAGTGTGCGCATTTCGTATACTTCGTTATAATTTTTCACATATATTATACCTACATTTAAATTATACAGATAAACGAAACATTTTTTCAATTCATGCTTGCGTAAAACAGAGGTTTTTACATTGTTCTCCAATAAGACACATTTTTCGATGCTGAAACGGGTACAGAAAAAAAAAAAGGCCGATAAAATGATATATACGAAATACAAATTCATGTAAATTTAACAAGCAAGTCTATGATCAAATTTTTGATATTTTTCTGTATTTTATGTTGCATTGACATTATTTGTATAACACGCAGATATGTTGAACGATAAATTATGTAATATAGACAATTATATTTAACACCTAAGTATATAAATTGAGTTATGTACACGCACGAATACCTCTTTGAAGTATTGAAGTAATATACTTTGTCGTCAATAGGTATGAAAATATTATACATCGACTAATGTTTGTGCAGTATTATAAAAGGTACTATTGATTTGTATTCAGAACACATTGAACTTGAGTTATTATTTAGAATACACAGATCGTTATCGAATACCTACTTTTAAAAAAGTTTAATCAAAACACCTCTACCTATTTTCGAATATTTAAAAAAGTATTTAACATTTTTTTTTTAGTACACATGTATATTATATTGGTAATATACTTATAGACTATATTTGACCGAAAAAATTATGGATAATACAAAAAGATCTGTCAACATCACATTTATTCATTCAATCTTAAACGTGTTAAACGTTTTCAAGCTAGTTGGAATCTACAAGTAAAAACCTACGTACAAGATAAGAAAAAATGCGATTTTCGGTGAATGAAAATAAATAGTAGAGTTCAGAATAAGTATTCGATAATTGTATAAATTAGCCGTTTAGTTTATTGGGTGGTTTTAGTTTTAGGCTTTGCTATAATTCGATTTGTACTACTACTGATAACAGCTTGTAAGTTGGTCTCGATAGATTATAACAGTACGGTAATTAGCTAAACACTTAATACAATATTTTTAATCTATACATAGGCTGCAGAGATGTATTATTTTAAGTATGATCATACATATTTTGTTATACATTATAACATGTGTTATAATAATACAATTTATTAATTTTAATTCAATAATTTTTCGAGCTGTAATTCATTAAAACTTTAAAAAATATGTGTTCGTATTATACATATTATAGTTGTGAATCATGTCAAATATGTTGAAAATTCGTTGTGTAAATGAAAACACGTGTAATATTTATGTATATAATACGTTAAAGAATAATATGCACTAAGTAGTATTTTATAAATTTTGCTAACTTAGAAAACATTCGTCAACATATTATTATTATACGCCATAACGCAATATGTCAATGTATACAACAAACTACAAACTGCTTAAAAATTACGTTTATTATTTTTTACCGTCTGCAGAGGAAACCTGTTAAACGCCTCTGTGTATATGGCAATAGCCATGGTTAAAATGGATATATAACGATTTATAGGATCGAGTTAATGGACCGTCAAAAACAAAAATTCCAACAGTCGATATTATGAGACCATCGATTAATCATTCTTCAGATAAAATTGTTTCCAACGTATATAAAACGAAAATTCATTTCGAGTGTTTCGAATTTGACAGTGACAATGGTAAAAAAACGACGACAGTAGAAAAAAATTGTACAGAAAATAAACCGTAAGTATACGGCCAATATTATATACATATATAATATGCGATCGTTCATATACATAATATGATTTAAACTTGCTACAATCGTTATATGTATATATATATATAGGTGTAATGTTTTTATTTTCAAAATGTTTTTATTAACTTGTACACGATTACGGTCCAAATTTATTGCAGCAGCATAATTGGTAACTATATTATGTCAATTACACATCATTATCTTTAGCCTTATAATAAATAGTTACTGTTATAATTCAAACTGTTTTTCTTACACCGGCATTATCAAGAGCTGTACTTAAGATGATGGTAAGTATTGTATGCGTTAAAAAAAAAAAATTATCTACCTACATAATTGCAATGATGTCAAATGACGTCTGTAATAATTATATTGTTGTTGATTCAAAAATTTCGTGGTTATATGTGTGTTTAATATTACACGGTTAAGCATCCGAAGACCTTGATATAGTATTTCGATCCATTTATACAGCCAAATTCGCATTTATGGCATTAAAAAGTAAAAAAAAAAAACGTGTCCGACACGATAATTAGAATAAATTGTACTTATCCAAGCCGGACGACATCGCATACTGTCATCACTGAGCACAGAGCAGTATATTAGAAAGTATATTTTAAAACAAAACACGAAAACTTCTCGGCCGTATAATACAGTTATAGAACTCGTCACTAATATGCAAATTAAAAAGACAATATGAACCAAAAACGTTCGTAACTCGTAGTAAATAAAGAAATAAATGTCCACCAAAATGTTTATTGAAGTTTCCGTGCGATTTTTCCCCGTTTCGCCATTTTAAATTTACATTCGGGCACGGCGTGCCTCCGGAGGAAGCGTGAGTCAGCGTGATGAGAAAAGTAATAGCGTCCAGCAGACCACGGTTGGGAAGATTGCGTCAAAATAGATGCCGAAACAGTGGGCCCGCGGATATAGTCGCCGGCGAGGATCGGCACAGGAGACAGAGAAGTGGTGATCGGTGAAAATATCCAATAAAGTTAAGTCCGTCTATCAAACGTTTTTTTTTTTTAATATTACAAAATGGATAATATGTTGTTGGACATTTTGACCGTTGGATATTTTTACCCAGAATCAGGTGCAGGCAAGGAAGAAGAACAAAACATAATATCGTATCGATAGCAAACGGTAAAAAATTTAGTAAATTATGCGATAACGTCACCTGCGCGTGCTCAGCCGCGGAAGCGATCGGGATCGGCGGACGGACGGACGGACGGACGGACCGATTACTTCAGAGCCGCGGGTACGATTGACAGGTCTATAGGCACGCGACGACGTTATACGCTACTTTACTGCACACGCACACACAGTACAACATAATATCCCGTTGTACAAGTCGTAAACGTGAAAGCCGAATGCTACATATTTATCTAGAGAAGGCATCCTCCCCTCCTCCCCAACACAAGAAGAAGAAGAGCATATTATTATTATTATTATTTTTTGTAAATTATATCCCTACTCCACAATCCGATGGCGATACTACCCGTGTACATTGCCCATATTACAATATACGATATATGTTATCGATCACACTGAGAGTAATAATAACGCGGTTCACGTTGCGTTCGGGTTGAAAAGAAATAAAAGCCGCGGATCGGTCGCGCGCGGACGGTTTTACGGAGTAGCGGCGACCACGCTTTGGGCGGGTTCGGAAATTGTCGAATTCAAAAACGTACTCACTCTTTAACGTCTGAAACGATAAACCGTTGCCTTCGAAAAAACCATTCTGAGCGAGCTCAGTCCTGGTAAAAACTCGACAAAAATGGTCCAAAAACTCCGAAAGTCGTATCCACGTTTAAAAAAAAAATTCCAACGATAGGTGTGAAAATTTTAACACGTAACGGCCTACCGATTACAATGTGGTATCGGTTTCGATCGGACATTTGTCTCGCCGCCGCTCCTTTTTAGTATGAATTTGTGTTTTTTTTCTCTCGCAAAACGTGTAAAATTCAAAAACGTTTTTGGAATAAGATATAATTTAAAGCCCGAAACGTCAACTCTTTTATGGTATTCAAAGTTAAGATCGGATCCACAACACAAATAAATGTTGTCACAAACCTGAAAACTTCAAACTTTAGCGGTAAAATTCTTAATTTGTTTTTGGTTTTGGGGGTATTAGGCACTCATATAGTAAGTAAAATTTACAAAACTCTAGAAACAGAACATCACACACGTTTTTATCGACGGCAATTTACTGTTACGACGAATGATGCGATCGCAGTCTGGTTAGAAGAAAAACACGCATTGAAAGTATTATAATAACGGAATATTTATTTATTCGTATGGCAGATTTACTGCTCTCCATTATGCAGTAATATTAAATAATATTGAATCAGTAAAAGTTTTAATGAACGGAATATTGCAGTTGTATTGTATTGCACTTTATTTATTGTAAATCAAAATCTGCCGCAATTTTTAACTTGACTTTATTATTAATTTATAATATTCGGTAACCCAGCATTCGGGTTGAAAAAAAGGTTACCTGTGTTACAAACTATTCCACTCGATGTTGAATAGTAGGTACCGGTTATGATATCGTCTGACTGCACATCAACTGCAAAGATGACGCACATAGTAACGATGTCACACGTGCGCACGGATCATATTTTACTATCTGATTTCGCGTATAACAAGTAAAACACAATATATAACCAATATTAATTGTGTATTTTTTTCTACACATTCATGGCACATGAGATGGCATTGTACGATATTGAAGAGTTTACGATAGTTCACATTATACCGTGCCGATGACGAAATAATAATGCACCAACAATTTAGTGCAATATTAATTATGCCTGTATAATAGTCTTAAGCCAGAACTGGCGTCCGGTACACAACTCATAAGTAATACTACATTTATTAACCTAACTGAAATCAAAAACAAATTTCCCGGTTCCTGCAGTTTATTTTGATTTTAGTGAAATTTTTTTTTAAAATATGATTTTAAACGTTCGTAAGTGGCACGCGCTCATTAACGTATAACGTAAAAATAGTCATTGAACTAAGTACATCAATAGGGGCGTTCTCTTCAATATATATTATTTTCTTAATTAAAGAGTAAATCTGTTAAATGCCATATTACAAAAAAGTTCGAAAAACGGACCGAGATGGTAATTTAATCAAAGAGTTCTACGGGCATGTGATTATTTTTTGAGTTATGATCTAAAGACAAAAAATTTTTGGAAAACCGCGTTAAACGGATTGAAATTTTCTTCGGGCGATGTACATTATGGAAACAAGAATAGCACACTGGTGATCATTTACTTTAGACAAACATCACGAAGGCACGTAAAATGTGGAAGCAATAAGATTTGCCTATACAAAACTCCTTAATAAAAGCCCATACATCTGTTTAATACCGATTCAGTGGCGCATATCTCACTTAATTGAAAAAAAACCGGCTCAAATTAATTTTTTAATTATTAAATGAAATGTCTTAAGATCCATTCAAAAAAACAAAATGCTATACAAAGTACACAGAGTTGTTCTGCGTGTGAAGATGTATCATAAAAATATACCAGTATAATATTATTGTCCAAACTTCTCGCCACTGATATCGTATATCAGACATCATCATGACAACCAATGTTCTTAAAACAATCAAAAAATCAAACACAATAAATTATGCACAATGGTGGTGTAAATTTGAGAATTTACCTAGCTGAAGTGATAACGAGAACGTTTGAGAAGAAAAAATAGTTCGAGTGAGATTGAATGCAACAAATGTGAAAAAAAAAATATGTATTTTTGTAATTTTGTCAACAAAGTATACAACAAATTCACATATAAAATAATTCATAAGGGGGGGGGAGTGATAACTTTTGTCGTCATCCCCATCAAATACGCCACTGTACTGATCGGGAAACTACATACATTTACAGTACAATTTAACATTGATTGGAAATCGTTTTGATTGTTTATGATCTATGGTTTCAATAACTAGTCTACAGATACGATTCACGACTGAAATGTATTAAACAAACGCTGTAAAACAACAACAGAGCGTACTGTACATTTAATAAACGATAATAGTATAATACAAATTTAAGAAAACGAAACAATTAAACCGTGAAAAATTGAAACTACGATAGCGTTCAGCATCTTCCGGAGAAGTATATAACTATAGTAGTTCATTGTAAATATTGTAATACTCATCGCCATCTACCGGTTGTATTATGCATTCAATAATAAAATAACTAATTATGTTCGAACTCTTAGTGTCACTCGATAATCATCGCGAAAACCAGGGTTGTTTACGAGTTTAGTATATTCAGCGGTTCCTCACACGAACAAACGGGAATTTACGACTCTACGAACAACGAATGAACATGTTGACGATGATTGTTTGTACGTTATAATAATATGTCAACCCGAGAATAAACGTCAATAAACATTCAATATGCTCGCGTCGATATTTATATCTACAGACTGCAATGGAAAATAAAAAATCCTGTTTTCAAACGCCAAAATACACCCGTGTCCGCCACAGGGTTTGGTGAAAGTTATGCGTACCTAAATAACTGCAAAATTTTGTTGGTTCTTGGCTCGATAAAACACAAACACGATAATTATTTTATTTATACTCCGAAAACGGCGCTAAGTTTTAACAAGTTTAATAAAAAGTTTTAAAACGAATCTTGCTGACAAGACTATTCACTCGATTTCAAACGGTTAGCTTTTTTAGATCTACTACAAAAAAAACAAATTTTTTTAAGTGTTTGACTAAATATTTTTTGGCTACGTACTACGTTTTTAAAAATTTTAACACAATGTTTCAATTTTTTTTTGTGTACAACGACTATGATTTTCAAGTAGAGTCAATGATAGACCGAAATAAAGGTCATCAAAAAAGTTTCCTTTCCTTACAGTGTCTAATGTATAACATAATCTATATTAAGGTGGACGTTACAACTATTACAGAAAAACAATTATTTATTCCGTCGGGTCAAAACGATATAATTTAAGAACGTTTTACTTATGAACGACGATGATTAAGTTGTGGTATTTTATAGTTTACACAAATATTGTACAAGTAATTTATTATTTTTTTACGTTTGTCGAACTGTAACTTGTCTGTTAACATTGAAGTTTTTTCTGAAAATGTTGATCGAAAAATTGGGATTTCATTTGTGTCCGAACCACGTGTCGTATTAAATTAAATTAATTGATGAATATTCGTTTTTTTCCGGTTCTTAAATAAACGAGGTAACCATCGACAAAACTCGATGCTATTGCACAGATCGAGCTCTTCCGTTTGGGCATAAAAATTTTATAATATACTCAACAATGAAAAACGTCGTCTTCACAAGATCGGTTCTCTCAAAGCAAGTTTTCACCACGCTAAAATTTTACATACTATCACGGTCGCGCAGTCAAAAATAGAATTAATTAATTTATTTTAGTTAATTAATTAACATCAAAAAAATGTAAAACTCCCAGAATGATACGATTCTTATAAAATTACGCGAAAATTGCCTACACTAAACGCCTCAAAAAGTTCTGATTTGGCGTCCTCCTCAATAACACTAATAGTAGAAAGACAATAAAAATAAAATAATTGTCTATGGTACAGTAAGTACTGGTACTAGCTGAGTACCTTATCAGCTGTAGATAGTTTCTCGCATACAATTTGTACGGCACTGGTTCGACAACAAAACATGACGATCGACAGTAATATATTCTGTTTTCAAATTTACATAACAAATTTTATTAATATAAAAACTTAAATATTTATGTCTATTGAATAGAATATACTAACCGGATGTCAATGGCCCACGTCAATGTTGAACTAAAACGCAATATGGTATATTGGCTATTCATAAAGAAAGTAAACATCCGGGGGCGTCTTTACAATTTTTTTTTAACTAACGTTTGAAAAAATATACCGTTCCAAGTAGGAATATACAAATCAAATAAGTATGTTATTTCAAGTATTCAAATGAAACACTAATCGGTTTCATCATGACAAATTTTATGACAAGTCATAAATGAAAACGCGTATTGAATACACTTTGTTTTGCCCAGATTTTCTCAACAAAATATAATCCTCTTTACGAAAAACCGTTACCGAAGGCTGTTTGCAATGAACTCAATAAAAGTCCGTATGAAAAATTGAAAATATTAACGTCCATAATATAGTTTGCAGTTTTTGTCAATAAGTAATTAGGTAATTTAACTTGGAAAGATCTACGCGTGTAACCGGCAATGTGCATTGAATACGAATACTCTATAAAACTTTTAAGTATGCCTATTGCAAGGCAAATACCGCTATATACCGAGGGGCTTAAGAGTTACAACCCCCAAACCTCCCCTGGGACCTGAATACGCCACTGATTTCGTAGTAAAATAAGTATAATTATTGCTTTGTAATCGATAGGATAATAATATATTGTTCCCCTCAAGAATATCACACGTCTCTGTGAAGGCACTGGCTGTAAACAAAATCACAGCTCTCAAGAGATACATTGATATCATTGATCAGTAGCATACGTCGGATTTATAATTTGTAGGGGTCGCAAAGTTTAAAAATGTTTACTCCACTTTATAGCACGTCAAAACGCGTTTCATTTTGTATATAATCAAAAACTATAGAGCAGATCTTGACGGTGCATGGAGCAGGTCACTGTTTCGGGTGAGTCGTTTATTTGGAAGGTTTGAATTGACGTTTTATAATTAATTTTTAAGCAACGTTTCCAAAAAAAAAAAAAAAAAAATACGATTCTCAGCGAGTCAAATTTTTTGTCTATTGATACTCTAGGTTTTACGACGTTTGAACCTCATCCGTTCCGCAGACCGCAATAAACTTGCGGTAAAATTTTCAATTAATTTAAACTGATTTTGAAGCGTTTTTGGAAATGCAGTGACTGACCAAAAAAAAAAAAAAAAAATAGGTACTAACCGATTATCAAGAACAGTAAGTATATTTAAAAGAGAATATGGTTTGAAGCTTTAGGTTTCAAATTTTCGCTTTTAAGTTTTGCAACTATACAGAAATTATTAGAAAGTAAAATAAACATTCGGGATCACTCTAGGTCGCGTGGGTAGTTTGATGCTATAGGTAACTGTTTTGGAAGGAACATAATATAGAAGTTGTATATTAAATCTATAAGTAATTAAAAATTGCCAACAAAAATATTGATTCTCAGTGGCTCAATAATTAGAGAAATAAAGAAATTAGTCACAAAGTTTAGTTTAGTTTATTAATTTAAATAACGTGTAAAAATTTCAAATAGTTTGGACCATTATTTTAAGTTATTACGTTTTTAGTATCAATTGTACAACAGTGCGTGATTTCAATGTTATAATCAAAATAACACCGTTTTTCAATACTTTATTTTTGTACGCGTTCTATTGGAATCTATTGGGCAGATATTTTGAAATTTTTCATTCAGATAGCAAATTTTGATTTACATAACATATTCAATTTTCAAATCTTAAATAACAAATTCGTGCGAGTTACGGTTTTTTTTCCAAAAATAGTCAAAGGTATGACCAATTTTCGAAAAATTTTTAACTTTAAACAACTAAATATAGAAATTGTGACAACGGATTTTCGAATTTTTTTAGTAGCATATGTATTTACTTGTTAGGAACTTTGTAATTAAATTTTTAATCGAACAAAAATTACAAAAAAAGTTTAAATTTTCGAAAATTTCAAAGTTCTATACTCAGCACAACAATTTTAGAAATTTTCGGAAATCTGTATCAGACCTGTATCTTACCAATGTTAATATTATGTAAAAGTTTCAGCTTTTTCCGATCATTATTGTGGAAGTTATGGCCAAAAATCAAAATCGATAATTGTCAAAAACACGTTTGCCGTAATTTTCCTTAATTTAAAACTTTTTAATTTCATACACGCTTAAGCCTTATGACCCTTAAGCACTTATGACCCCTCAAAGTATCATCTGTGTTCATATACCTATCATTAGATAGATACTGACGTTAAAAATTGGAACATTATCGAAAAAGTTATCGCGATTACATAGTGGTGGGAAAATTTAAAAAACAAAAACACATATCATGTGAAAATCAATGTATACACTACAGAATCTAAAATAACGTTAAACGGTCTCTAAAATATCTGTCGAGAATGATTTCTATAAAATGTCTGTGGTCGTAAAAGTAGATATGCTACGCTTTGCAGCACGATAGTATATATTTTCTGAGGCTATACTGCGAGTATTATTATTATTATCGTGACTATATAGTCATAATATAACTTTATTAGGTATATTTTAAAATCAATGCTAACCATATTCAGTCACGTTTTGTTTTACGCCACGTTTTTTTTTATTTGCACTTTGTCGTCTGGATTCGCGAATATAGTATTCGACACGATAATAGCACGATTATACACGCTGCACGCACCGCTGAATAAAATGATTATGTTATTTTAAAAAGTCTACACACCTACGTACAGTTATTAAAATTTAATTTATAAAACATTAATACCTACAAATTGTCCCTTATCTTTGTGGCAGACCACACACGTAAGTACGACTATAACATACAAACGTCACAAGGGATTTAATAATCAAAACTTCGTGCGGTTTTATTTGGCTCGAGACCGAATAACGAAGTCTATTAAAAAATGTTTTTAAAATATCGTACTTAACGCGATTGATAGCGTGCATAACTGAAGCGCAACAGCAAAATTTTAATCTCAAGATATATATAGGTGTATTAAATTTTTGTATCAGAGAAGAAAAAAACTAAGTAGAGGTAATTTAACGTTTTGCAAATGGTAGTGTGAATAGTTTTTTTTAACGCATTTCGTACTATAACTATATAGCCACCTGACGACAGTGCGCACAAAGTCAAACGATTTCTGTATACTCGCAGGTAAATTCTATCTTATAGGAATGTGTTTAACTAAAAAAAAAAATCGTCAGAATCGCTTAAATGTCGTGTCACGTATGTTCTTTGCCCGTTGTATAGTGTAGTAATGTAGCGCGAAAAATTCGACGAATTTGAAAATTGTTTTGATGCGTAATTGCAAAAAAAAAAAAAAAAATTGTGACAGTGGATTTTTGACATTTTCAGTAACACACGTTGTGTTAAAGTTTTAAAACTTTTTGTTAAAAATTACATTTTTTATCGAACATAAACCTAAAACATAAAACGAAACTAAATTTTCGAAAATTATAAAGCTCCAAATTTAGCTCAAACATTTTTGAAACAATTTGAAACTACACTAACGGCAAGAACGCTGTTTTTACGAGACGATTCTTCAAATAAATAAGTTTTCGTAATTTTATCACGACCGTTTAATGTCGATCAAACACCGTGATAATTATCTCGTAAAACACATTATAATATATCACCGAGAGTTCACATGAACGATTTTCATAATGAAAATTGGATAGCCCTTTTGGTTTGTAGAATCGCTCGGATCGTGTTTGCGGCATAAAAATCCAAGTACGTGACAAAGACCTTTTAAAGGCAAACTCGTAGTGTGAGGAATACAATAAAAGATCTTTTGTACAGATGTAATGGCGTATAGCGAGAATTTCAAATAAGAGCTTGAAACCTAAATTTTTTATTTCAAAATTCTGAGCGTACTTCAGTAGGTATAAAGTATAATAATATTGAATCGATCATAAAAAAAAACAATAATAATATTATTATAAACGCGCGCGGTCTGGCAAGCGCGCCAAACGCACAGGGGGTTGTCGCGCGGTGGCGGTAAAAATGACGCAACAAACGCGATACGTTACAAAATGTCACGGTCGCGGGTCGCGCGTTTGCGTTCTCTACACGAATTTGGCACAGATTACCATTCGCGAACTCCAGACTTAGTCTATATTATTTCGGAGTGTTCAGCAATCACTGATTGCAATCGTTCAAATACAATATATTTAAAAAAAATAATAACGGCGTATTTTAAATAAAGTAAAACTATGTCAATAATAATTATTCGAACATTTCGAATGACTCGGTAAAAGATTAACCGCTTACGCGGCGGAATCTATGCCCAAACATTCACGTCCGGACAATTTGTCGTAAGGCACTCAAACTGTTATAGGTTCCATAAATCGAGTTACAACAGAATTCCGGCCGCTCTCTCCTTTAAAAAATCTGTATTATTCTTTGGTTCGTCCACTTCTCGAACTTCTCTGCTTGTAATTTAATTGAAAGGGTCCAAAAAAAATTCCTACGTCGAGTTGCATATAAACATTTCCTGTCCAACTCACGACTACCTACACACCAGTCCAATGGCTTTTATCTTTAGAAATGCCCCGCTGATCGTATAAGTATGGTTTCCGTGTGATTGTACATGTTTTTTTTATATTTCTTTCTGTCAAACGTATACAATATCTCACATTGTTTTTGGGCCTAGGTCTGTAATGTTTTATTAATACAAAATAAAAACAACTATTATACGCACATTGTTGTTTAGATAATATATACACACGATTAAACAACAGTAGGTACACCTACCTATATCCTCGTTAGTTTGAAATAAAAACTAAACGTATAATAGGATCTATATTATGGTGTACGAAAAATTGAAATAAAAATATACAAAAAAATACTGATTCGCGACGCGTATGGAACGGAAACGCGCCACCGGGCCACGCAGATCGCGAGAGGAGAACGTCCACCTCGTGTTTTATTT